>CAUYQV010093060.1:0-28228 GCA_963574575.1 Galagoides demidoff | reverse complement strand
GGCATCACAGCTCATAGCAACCTCCAACTCCTGGGCTCAAGCGAGTCTCCTGCCTCCACCTCCCAAGTAGCTGGGACCACAGGCGCCCACCACAATGCCCGGCCATTTTTTGGTTGCAGCCATCATTGTTGTTTGGCGGGCTGGGGCTGGGGATTCGAACCCACCACCTTAGGTGTACGTGGCTGGCGCCTTAGCCGATTGAGCCATAGGCGTGGAGCTGGTACTAGAGATTTTAATCATTTTCTTTGTTTTGTTTTGTGTTTTTGAGATAGGTTCTCACTCTGTTGCCCTGGCTAGAGTGCTGTAGAGTCATCACAGCTCACAGCAACCTCAAACACTTGGATTCAAGCAATCCTCTTGCCTCAGCCTACTGAGTGCCTGGGACTATAGGCACTCACCACAACCTGGGGCTACTTTTTCTATTTTTAGCAGGGACAGGGTCACCCTATTGCTGAGGCTGGTCCTGGACTCCTAGCCTCAAATAATCCTCCTGTCTTGGCCTCCCAAAGTGCTGGGAGTCTTGATGTCTGTGTCCAGCTCTGTAGGCACCTCCTGTGCTGGGTGGTGGGTGACTGCAGATTTCATCTCACTCACCAGGCTGGGAGCAGCTCGAGGAGAGAGAACGTGTTCTGTTCACTTTTGCCATGAGCCACCACCCCGACCCTGTAATTGTTCTTCCATACATTATCTTAAGGGCCTGCCACTCACTGCTGATTCAGTTAAGTACATAGAGCTACGCCTAGAGATACACAGGTGAACAGAACATTTCTCTCCCCTCCAGCTGCCCCCAGCCTGGTGGGCAAGATGGCGCCTGCACAGCCACCATCACTCAGCACAGGAGGCACCTATAGAGCTGGACACAGACACAGAGGGGATGGGAGGGACCACGAGGACCTGGCTCACATACTGATCCACATCTCTAATTAGGTGACAGGCAAGTCCCTTAAGATCCTGCTGAAATTTCAAATGGTATTTTCTCTACAAGCCCCTATGATGACCACGGGTGATTTCTTGCCCTCCTCCTCCCCAGGACATTTGATATTTGACATAGAGATATTTTTAGTTGTTACAACTGAGGGGTTCTCAGTGGGTTATTATCTGGTCCCAAATATCAATAGCGCTGAGGGTGAGAAATCCTACTTCACACGGCTTGTTCTGTGCAGCTAAGCTGTTGCACACCCCAGAGGAGGATAATGAAACGTATTTGAATACTTATCCTCTACATGGCGATGTCACTGTAGTCTGGGACTGTCTTAGAGCCCAGCCTTGCACAAACAAATGGATGTCAGGACATCCCCCGGGGCAGGGTCCTCCAGGCCCAGCTGGACCTGGGGTGGAGGAAGCGTTGCTGAGTTGAAGTGTGCAACTCCACATGAGGTGGCAGCCTCCACTCACTCCAGAAACTGCTGCTGTGCAAGTGTTCCACATGTGCAAAAGAATCTGGAAATCTGGACTTGTATGAAGAAAGCATCCAATTTCTAAATTTAGAGGACTAATTTAAAACTTGAGAAGCAAAACACAAGAAATAATAACTGTCCAGGCAAACACAGTAGGTCCAAACAAAACAGGCCTGCAGCCCCTGTGTATCAGTATAAACTCTCAGGTACATGCAACAGGGCCAGGCCGTCCCAGGCTCGGAGAACTGTTCACCCCACCAAGCTCCCACACATGGGTGCAGAGACAAAGTAGACCAGCTCTGTGCAAGACAGAAAAACCAAAGCACAATCTGTTCCTCTTCTGGTGGTTCGCTTTGTGGTTGGAAAATTCTTTGAGGCTGAAAACACACCATCTTCAACCTCAAGAGTTTTCAAAAACCAGGAAATTCCAAAGTCAAGGTTCCTTTTGTAATAATCACACATTCTGTTTCTTTGATTTGGGTACACTCAGCCTTTCTTTCCATTTTGTTCAAGGCATACTATAAAGTTCATAGGATGTGAAACAGCCTGGCGACACGGCCTCTTGTAGACTCCGGCATCCTTAATATTCCGACTTGGCATTTCCTTTCCAGAGAGCTCTCAGTTCTCACTTTTTTTTTTTGAGACAGAGTCTCTGTTACCCAAGCTAGAGTGCAGTGGTGTCAGCCTAAACTTATAGCAACCTCCAACTCCTGGGTTCAGGTGATCCTCCTGCCTCAACCTCCCACATAGCTGGGACTATAGACATCTGCCACAACACCTGGCTAATTTGGGTGGTTTTTTTTTTTCTATTTTTAGTAGACACAGGGTCTCACTATTGCTTAGGCTGGTCTCAAACTCTTGAGCTCAAGCAATCTTCCTGTCTCAGCCTCCCAGAGCACTAGGATTACAGGCGCGAGCCACCACACCTGGACTCAGTTCTCATACTCATTTGGTTCATTTTGAAATTCTGTACAAAATATGGTCAATGAAAGCTTACTTATAAGAAAGAAAAATATTGTCAGTAATTTAGACTAACATTGTGCAGGTTAAGGATTTAAGGATATAGAAATTTGGAGAAGAGTCTCAATAATGATGTAAAATAATCATATTCGTATCATATATAAATGTCTCTTCTCTGAGCAGAAGGGATTTGGGACATCAACCTGCCTACCATGTGTCACCCCTCCACAGAAGGAGCAAGCACAGGGTCAGTTCCTGTCTCCCAGCCCCAGCTCTGCTTACAAATCATTGAGTCTCACTGTTGGCACCTCCTGCCCCGTCTTCCTGGATGAGAGGGGCCCAGCCCTCTATAGCTATAATATGAAAAATCTAAGCCAATGAGATTCCTTTTTCCCCTAAAATGTTCCACTGGACATTCTTGGTTTGCTGAGTCAGCTGAGCAGGAATGAGAACTGTCCTGCCCTGAGTAACGCTCCACTGTTCTGCTGTCAAATCATAACTGCTCTTTACATAGGATCACACAGGTGAAGAACACTCAGGCCAGTTGCCCCTACACTTGTTCTTCACAGGTTTCTACTTGTTACCAGTTCTTGTGAAACACAGAAGCTCAGATTCAAATCCTGGTCGCATCACCTAGAAGCTAGAAAATCTTGGGAGAATCACTTAATGTCTCTGAACCTAGTACCTTCATCTTTAAAATGTGGCTAACTTGGAGGATTATCATAAATGAGACAAAATTAACATCAGAATGTCTAACGCATAGTAGGAAGAGAAGGAGCCAGTGGGAGGAAGGAGAAGGTAGTTAGGAGTATTTCCTATTTTTTCTTTTCCTTCCATATTTCTTCCGGAGGTTGAAAACGTCCCATTGGCAGCTCCTGGGAGAGGCTGGGAAGCCCTTTTTCTGAGCGCAGTGAGCAGAAAATATCCCCTTCTGTCAGTCTGGGATGACTGGAGTATCTACCCAGGCTTGTCCTCCAGCAGCGGGATGAGCCCTCACAGATCCCAGAGGCAGTGATCTTTTTGACTTTTATCCAAGAATGGTTCCTGGCATGTATTAGACACTTGGGAATATCTGTGTGTTGAATGCGCCTCTCCAAGCCCAAGGCCACTCACATGCACACTCACCTCTCAGACTTCCCCACCGTGGCACTCCACCGGGCCACTGGTTCCACCCCTCATTTTTACCCCATAGGATTCTGCAACTGACCTTAACTGACCGAAAAGTAACACTTGTCTCTGAGGCTACGACAGCACCTGGGGGTGTTATCCACAAGAAGAGAGGAGAGGGAGATGGGAGGCTGCCCTGGGCACACTCAGGCACCAGCGCCGGCCCCCACCAGCCAGCACTGTGGTCCTAGGGTGACATAGGTGACAACTCAGTGGCTCTAACTTGCAAACTAAGAGAAAATGGGAGGGAGCCAGCTGTCAGGATTTCTCTGACCACACACATGGGAAAAAATACTTCCTAGAAACAGGCTTTTATTTGAGCAAAGCTAAGCAATAATATGCTTTTTCTTTCCTGGAGACAGGCCTGGGTAGATACTCCAGTCATCCCAGACTGACAGAAGGGGATATTTTCTGCTCACTGCACTCAGAAAAAGGGCTTCCCAACCTCTCCCAGGAGCTGCCAATGGGACGTTTTCAACCTCCAGAAGAAATACGGAAACTTGTCTGCACTTCAGTTTTATAGTGCTACTTGGTGAGGGAGAAATCTGCCAAACAATCTATCCAAACATTATCTTCATGATAACGGGAATAAGCTATCTTGAAGGGGCTGTAGGCTTATTTTTCTTTCAAAAACAAAGGACAGGAGACCAGTAAACAGCAACAACAAAGATGAATGATTCCATATAACACGCCCAGCCCTGGTTCAGGCAGAGCAGGGGAAGAGCTCTGTGTCACCTGCCTGGCACCCACATAAAGACTCACCAAGGACCAAACTATTTGTTCATGGGTGAGTGGGAAGCACCACTTGGCACGGTTTCATTTCAGAAATGCTGTCATGGCTGGGCCCCCAAGTCTGATCCCTCCCTGAGGCAACAGTGTCCACCACACTTGGGATGTACATCCCTGACCAAACGCTGCACTGTTCTCACCCACAAACCAAACTAGGGTAACTTCTGGCAAGACTGACTGAAGGAGTGAGGATGAGAGACTTATCTTTACTCGATGCTTTTCTGAATTGTTTTAAATGTATTACAAATAGATGTTTCTTTTTCTTTTTTTTTTTTTTGGAAATACAGGCTTATTTTGTCACCCTTAGTAGAGAGTTGTGGTGCCATAGCTCATAGCAACCTTAAACTCTTGGGCTCAAGTGATTCTCTTGCCTCAGCCTCCCAAGTAACTGGAACTACAGGTACCTGCCACAATACCCAGCTATTTTTTAGAGACAGAGTCTCGCTCTTGCTCAGGCTGGTCTTGAATAGTCTGTTGTTTCAAAACACATTCTTGGGCCAGGCACAGTAACTCAGGCTTGTAAATCTAGCACCTTGGGAGGGTGAGGTGGGTGAATTGCTGGAGCTCAGGGGTTTGAGACCAGCCTGAACAAGAGCAAGATCCCATCTCTACTAAAAATAGAAAAACTAGCCTGGCAATGTGGTGGGAGCCTGTAGTCCCACCTAGTTGGGAGGCTGACACAAGGGGATCACTTGAATCCAGGAGTTCAAGGTTGCTGTGAGCTATGATGATGCCATAACACTCTACTCATGATGACAGAGTAAGATTGTCTCAAAAAAAAAAAAAATCCCAAAACATTCTTATATTTTTCCCAAATGAAAGCAAGCCCATTTGATGAGGGCTGCAAGGAGCAGTTTAAACTCTCATTATTTCCTCCCACACCCTCACCTCCCCTGTAGACCACAACCAATACCCTCAAGAATTGTCACACCTATTGGTTTGAGTATTAGTAATCTGGGCTGAATAAAATTCTTAACTCTAATGGGCAGGGTCTTGTGTAGACAATTCGGAGGTGAAACCCACATGATTGCTTCATGTTGGTCCTCATATGGTTATAATCAACTGGCCCCCAAGCCAGAGGCACATGGGCCCTAATAAATTCAGAGGCCTATTTCCTGAACCCGAAGGCACCCTGGCCCATTCCCTAGTCAGCCTGTTCTCTTCTTAAGGAGGAGGCTCAGGGATGCAGGGCCTTCTCCAGGAGGTATGTCCTGAGTTACTGTCACAACTGCCACACTCCCCCTCCTGGGGTCCTACAGAAGGCAGGTTCTGTGTGTGCCCTCCCTCCTGCCACCACCCCTGGCTCAACCCTTCTGCTAAAGTGCCCCCCATCTGCCCTGTGGAATGCCCCCTGGCTCTCCTTACACCCCAAGGTCCTGCAATCCTACTGGGAAGAGGGCAGACTCTTAATAGGTATAGAGAAAGGAATGCAGTCACCACGGTCAGATGAAAAAAAGAAGAACAAAAGGCTTCCCTAACGCAGGATTTACATGGAGACAAGAGACACAGGCCCACACTCCCTTTCTTCAGCATTTAAGAAAGGAAAACTTAGTATCCCCTGTCGTGAACTCTGATCGTGCCACTGCACTCCAGCCTGGGTGACAGAGGGAGACTGGTTTCTAAAGAAAATGTTTTAAACCCAAACAAAAAAAACTTAGCATCCTGATAAAACCCCAACAATTAATTTGCACTTCCTCTCTCTGTGCAAAAGACTTACCATCCCAAAGTTGCACTGGTCAGGAACGCATCAAACAGCAGGGTCGATAAGCCAGCTGTGATTACCTGTGGAAATAATTCCAACAGAAGGCCATCAGAGCAGCAGGACTCCAGTAACCTCTGAGAAGTCAGTTTTCACAAGCTCACTGAGCATTAGTTCCAGATCCCCGACACGTGCTGTTTCTACCAACTGACCTTTCTCTCACATGCCTCCTAGTCCACCGTACTTAGTGCTGCCTCTGAGCAAAGCATTTGGTATAGAAAAGGTTAAGTCCTATTATGTTTCAGAGGTGGGAATCTTCAAAGAAGCATTCAACTTCCAAACTCTTCAAAAGAGGGAGCACACAGCCAGCATCTCCTGCACCCCTCTCCAGGCAAGGGGGAAAAGAATACTCATTTTCATCTTGTCTCAGCAGCGCAGAGCTCATCTCCAAGGTCAGGTACACTTGTTAACCTGTTCCCAAATCCTCCAGACAATAACTTATCTGACACCTTGCCTCTGTCCAATATACCGTCTCTCCCATCTCTCCTAATGCTTCATCTTTCTGGACACACATTCTTGGAAACCAGGTGCTTCCTGGGGAAGGAAGCAATTAAATAATTATTTGCAAATATCTGGAATGCGAAAGACAGGGAAGAAGTACCCTCCACCTCTCTCAAGAGCCAGAAATTCCAGAAAAGTCTCTTAGGAATGGCAATCATAGGGCTCAGACTCCAGAGGGGACTCTCAACAGTAAGCACAAAGGGTGTTTGTGAACCATTCGCCCAACTTTGTCTTCACTTGAAATGTCTGCTTATGAAAAGATGTTTCTTGTTTCCAGAATTCTGCATTCTCCAGGTCAAAACAGCCTCCATGAGGAAGGTTGACCCTGAGGACATGCTCTCTCGCCATAAGAAGTGGGCAGCAGGCTGTGTTGGGGTTGGGATGTGGGGCATTCAGGCTGGAAGGCC
Source organism: Galagoides demidoff (assembly GCA_963574575.1). Lineage (NCBI taxonomy): Eukaryota > Metazoa > Chordata > Mammalia > Primates > Galagidae > Galagoides > Galagoides demidoff. Next base: position 21,248 of record CAUYQV010093060.1, on the reverse strand, counting down.
TCAGAAACATCAACTGCCATCTCACTCCAGGGGCGGCCTGTGCTACTCCAGAGGGCTCTTTGGGTCTCCAGGTGGGGACAAGGCAATAAGCAGATGGGAGGAGTATGTTTGATGAACGTTAACTTCACTCATTTACTGTCTCTAAAGGAAGTCTGGAACTACAAATTGAGAATATTCAGGATATAAACTTGGTGAGATTTTGGAACCTTTGTAGTTTACCAATTTGGGGTGACTTTTTATTTGCCTCACTTTACTGACTTGCAGCCAAAATGTTAACTATAGGAAAGATCTGAGTATTATCTTCAGGGGCAACAAACAAGTAGAAACTGGGTCAGAGAGACAACTGCAAAGCAGAACACAAAGATAAAGAGAAAGGGGTTTCCCACAGTGGCGACGGTACATTTTTTTTTTTTTTCTTAAAGTGCATGATGAATGACAACTGTCCCTTTTTTCTTTTCTTTACAAATTTAACTTTGGTTTAGGACTTCTGCATCTATGGTAACAAATGAAATGGGCCTAAAATATTATTACTTTGAATGCCACTGTCTGGGTTTGGAAAGAAGGTTATACTAACCACGTAAGTGCATTCATCCGCTTCCCTGCTTATTATCCTATAAAGAACGAGGATGATCTTGACTGTGAAAGTTAACCCTGATTTGAAGGCCCTGGACCAGGAGTTTCTAGCAAAGGGTGGCCTTTAGACTATTGTCCTAATCAAGTCTTCTCTCTTTGTTGCAAGTTTTACATTTTCACTTTTCCAAAAATGTGTTTTATCTAGCTTTTCTAATTCATTAAACATTTAGCTATTTGGAGAAACATTATTCTACATTGTGAATTTTTTTTTTTTTTGAGACAGAGCCTCAAGCTGTCCCCCTGGGTAGCATGCCATGGCTTCACTGCTTACAGCAACTTCCAACTCCTGGGCTCAAGCAAGTCTCTTGCCTCAGCCTCTCAAGTAGCTGGGACCACAGGCACCTGCCACAATGCCTGGCTCTTTTTTGGTTGCAGCTGTCATTGCTGTTTGGTGGGCCTGGGCTGGATTCAAACCCACCACCTTAGGTGTATGTGGCTGACGCCTTGGCCACTTGAGCCACAGGTGCCGAGCCACATTGTGAATGTTTTTATTACTTCCTTTTTTATTCTTCTTTTCATTGTCATTTTTCTCTTCCTATTTTTTCCTTCGTTTGTCTTGACTGAAGTCAACTATCTTGTTAATCATTCTTTTCTGTTGCAATTTCTTGGACTAGATGAAAAAGGCTCCATCCTACTCATGAATGTTAGCTATGTCTGTAGCTTGGTGTAATGGAACAAATGTTGAAACAACAAGTGTTGAAATCACTCAACTTATGAAAAACCCAATTTGCTGGCTGGCCACGGTGGCTCACACCTGTAATCCTAGCTTTCTGGGAAGCTGAGGTGGGTGGATCACTTGAGCCTAGGAGTTTGGGAACTGTCTGAGCAAAGCAAGACCCCAACTCTACTAAAAATAGTAAAACCAGCAGAGTGTTGTGGCAGGCGCCTGTAGTCACAGCTACCTGGGAGGCTGAGACAAGAGGATTGCTTGAGCCCAAGAGTTAGAGGTTGCTGTGAACTATGATGCTACTCAGGGTGATGGAGACTCTCAGGAAAACAAAACAAAACAAAAAACCCAACTTGCCTTTTCTATTTCTTCACCACTGCCTTCAGCTCTTTTGCTCTTTTGCACCAGCTCTTCAAGGCCTTCTTTGGTGGGGATCTCGCCTTATTTTCTGATTACTTCCTTCACAAGACTCTTAGTCCAGCTTCCCCATGAACTGAGACACACACAGCCTGGGACTTGTGCCTCTGTTCCTCCGTAACTTAGGAGGACTCCTGTCTGCCATGAGATGGGCAGCTGGCCTATACTTTTTTGCCAAGAAAAACATGTCTTCAGTTTTTCAAACCAGCCCTTACTTGAAAGGGGGTTGGTTCAGCAGCCACGCTGGTGCCTTCGCCATCTGCTGTTTCCTGGGAATGTTTGTATAGCCTCCTCCCTTTCTCCCAAGCCACCTTTTCAAACTTCTCTAAAGTTTTATTGCTCAACGAACTAGTTTTCTGCTGGCTGAGACGCTCATTGAAAGTTTACAAATAGGTTTGTCCTATTTCAGTAGAGAACATGTAGCTTCACATTTGTACTGCTGTGGAGCTGTGGAGCTGCTGTGGGGTTACCAGGACACTTGTGTGTCCATTTGGTGAGAACCAGCAGCTTCTCAGGCTTCTCCTCTGTCCTTTACTTCCATCACTAGCCCTGGCAGCCAGCTCTCCTTTTTTTTTTTTTTGTAGAGATAGAGTCTCACTTTGTCATCCTCGATAAGAGTGCTCTGGCATCACACAGCTCACAGCAACCTCCAACTCTTGGGCTTAAGCGATTCTCTTGCCTCAGCCTCCCGAGTAGCTGGGACTATAGGCACCCACCACAATGCCTGGCTATTTTTTTTATTGCAGTTTGGCCAGGGCCTGGTTTGAACCCTCCACCTTCAGTATATGGGGCCGGCACCCTACCCATTGAGCCATAGGCGCCGCCCAAGCCAGCTCTCTTTGTGGAGGCATTTTCTCTCTCTTTCACACAGACACATACAGCCACTTCTTGAAAGTCACTTTATAAGAAAGGACAAGGAACAGCCTGTCTCCCACCAAGGACTCGCCCCACACACTGCTCTCACCAGGATTAAGGTTCTAACTCATGTCTCAGCAGAGTGACAGCTTTCTGTACACTTAGAAGTGAAGATGTTAATTCTGCTCACAGTCAGGATCCCCTGCACTCCTAATTCCACTGAGGAGAAGCAGAATACTGGAGTGGCTGAGCGTGCCAGGTCTGGGCACAGAAGTTCCCACGCACAGTCACCTGGGGCAGAACATAAGAGGTGGGAGAAAGGCCTCCCTTAGCTCATAGGTGAGGAGACTGTGCCCCTGAGTAGAAACAAGGTCCTGACTGTGAGGTCAACCTTCTTCCACAGCCAAAAACTCCAGAAAGAGCCCCACAAGCACCATCCAGCTTTTCTTTTTCTTTTTTGAGACAGAGTCTCATGCTGTTGCCCTTGGTAGAGTGCCGTAACATCATAACTCACAGCAACTCAAACTCTTGGGCTCAAATGATTCTCTTGCCTCAACCTCCCAAGTAGCTGGGACTACAGGTGCCTGCCACAGCACCCGAGTATTTTTAGAGACAGGGTCTCACTCTTTGCTTAGGCTGGTCTCAAACTCCTGAGCTCAAGCAATCCACTGGCCTCCCAAAGTGCTAGGATCATAGGTGTAAACCAACACGCCTGGTTCATCCAGACTTTTTTTTTTAAAGAACCCACTGAAAACAGAGACTTAATCAGTTCTGTGTACACCCGTGTTCACAGTCACAACCGCCAAAGCCTGGAAACAACTGAGTATCCTGGGGGACAAATGGCCAGACACAATGCAGTAGAGACCTCAGTGGAACACCACTCAGCCTTAAAAAGAGCAAAATTCTGCCTCACACTGCAGCATGGATGAACTGTGAGCAAGTTACACTGAGTGAAACAAGCCTGATGCAGAGGAAAAACACTGATTCCACACAGGAGTTACCCGGAGTTGTCACCGTCACAGAGAGGAGAATGGTGGCTGCCAGGGCCTGAGGTGAGCAAGGAATGGGGAGTTCGTGTTTAATGTGTGCAGTTTCACTCCAGGAAGAAGAAAAATGTGAGGAACCAGTGGACATTTGTACACAACGACATGAAGGTACTTACTGCCACTGACCTGTCCAGTTCTATGGCCAACATGGTAAATCTCATATTTATTTTAACACACACACCTGTGCACACGCACATACATATAGAATCCGTTTCTTTCTCTCTGCCTGATTTTCAATTCTTCCCCCTTCCAACTTTGCCTGACTAAACCTCCACAGCATCTGGAGAGACTCCTCTGAAAGGCTGCCCTGTTCTCTCCCCAGCCTCACTTGCTAACTACTGTCGTAAGTATTAGTCTCCAATCTGTTCACAAGCCCATCTCCCCTCTCCAGATTGTGAACTCTTGCGATCAAAGACTCAGAGCCATCCCAGCCCCGCTGGGGAGCAGGGTAACAGGTTTTCACTCACTTCCTTTTGGCTCACCTGGAGAGTCGGCTCTAAGCGAGAGGTTCGTCATGTCCTCGAAAGCCTAAAATTTGCACTGAAACATATGTAGGAACATACAGCCTCAACACAGAAATAGAATTTCTTATCACCAAAGACAAAGTAAGAGTTAAAAAACAAAGAGGAAAATAGGAAAAGCCTCTCTTGAGACTCTGGAATACTGTAGAGGCTGACGCAGTGCGGTGTTCATGTGTAAGTGTGTGCGAGTGGGTGAAGAAGTTTATTCCTAACATCTACTTTATGACAAGGTCACCACATGCCAAACTCATCATGGACTAGTAATTCTACAGGCAAGCATGCAATCTATCTGAGCATGTATGTCTCTGCACTGGCTGTGGGATGCACTGATTTTGACATTTGTACCTGGGGGTTCCTGAGGGATCACTCTGGTGGTGGGACTCAGGGCATGGGGCCCTCAGGCATTAGCACTGAGGTTGAAACTGCCTCTTCTGCAGTTAGGAGCAGCCCCCTCCCCTCCCCGCTCTTTCACTGCACCCCAACCACCCGCAGCCACCTGGTCCACAGAGTGGGACTTTGCTAAAGTCCTGACCGGAGCGGCACCAGTCTCCCTTTTCAAGCTCTATGCTCAACTCTGATCTCCAACCCTGGGAGGGGAGCTTTCCTGCCTGGCTGGCTCTGGCCTGTCCTTGGCCTTGACTTAGACCCCAGAGTCCTAGACTGACCTACCAGGAGGGCATTTTGTCTGAGTATTGACGTTACCTGAATTTCTGGCCCTGTGTCCCTCCTGTCACTTTCAGAGCTGATGTTAACTATTATGCCAGTGGATGCTATGTATGGCTCATGCCCAGCTGTACCTTCTGAGCCAGCCTCTACTGTAGGTGACGCCAAGAGTCAGATGACCTCTAAGCAAGATAATCTGCAGCTGAGGGGTGGACCTTGGGCCATCTGTCCACTGGTGCTCCTTGTGGAAGAAGAGCCTGAGCCTTCAGCACGTACTCATTTGTTAATTACTCCCTTCACCTGTGTTGTAAGGTCTCAATAAGAGGCTAGTGGTGAGGTTGCACAGGGCTGCCCTGCTAATAATAAGGGCTAGCCCATCTGTGTCACGCCTGGTTCCTTCCTGCTGTGATGGAGACCAAGGCCCCAGGGGCCCAAGGGTTGCGACATTTGGTGTAGCAGGCAGAATGAGGCAGGACACAGCAGGACACAACAGGACACCAGGGACGTGGAACAAAAGGGACACTTGGAGGTAAAGTCAAGTGCCTTTTGTAGACAGTGGGAGGAAGTCCAAAGGGAAACTCTGCTCAGGGCAAGTGGCCAATCTAGATGCTAGGGAACCTAGTTAAGTTGGACCCGAGACTGGCCAGTCCTGGGACCTGACAAGCGGTGGCAGGAGTAGGATGTGACAAATGGTGCTGTGAGTAGGAGTCAGTGAATGCGGACCGAGAGGGAAATAAGCTTTAGCAAATAAGAAAAAAAAGAGGGAAAAGAAATACCTAAGAAAGACAGCCAACAACAGGCCTTTCTCATTTGGTTTTTCCTCTTCTTTCCTATGTTTCCTCTTTCCAAATTTTAACTACTTCTGTGGGGGGAAAAAGCCAGTAAAACCCTTTAGTCTCTTCTGAGAAGGGGCTAGAGAAAAAAAGCAGAAAAAAGCCTTTAGATAAGAGGGAAAAAGAAAAGATAGAACTAGGAGATAACCTTTAGTAAATAAGCCTTTAGACTCAGGGGTGAGAAAACCCGTGGGTAAAACAGCAAAGAGAAAAGTTTTGGGACTGGGTTACAAGAGTTTATTAAGTTAGGGAAGAGAACTTCTAACTGCGTCCCATATATCTTCGCCCAATGCCAGCAGGAAGTAGCTTTTGAGAGACCAATGCCCAAATCCCTTTTTGGCAGTTAAGAGTTCTGTTTAAAAAGAAAAGAAGTGAAGTAGATTAAGGAGGCTGGTGAAGAAATAGAGGAAGTGAGGTTTTGTAAAACTAAAACTCCAGAGTAACAAACAGCTAAAGAGTTCCTGTCCCTCGGCGCCTGTGGCTCAAGTGGCTAAGGCACCAGCCACATACACCTAAGGTGGTGGGTTCATATCCAGCCCGGGTCCGCAAAACAACAATGATGGCTGTAACCAAAAAATAGCCAGGCACTGTGGTGGACACCTGTGGTCCCAGCTACTTGGGAGGCTGAGGCAGGAGACTCAACTGAGCCAGAAGTTGGAGGTTGCTGTAAGCTGTGATACCATGGCACTCTACCCAGGGGGACAGTTTGAAGCTCTGTCTCAAAAAAAAAAGTTCCTGTCCCTTTAAGGCAGTCAAAGGTTCTAAGAATTGAAAAGGAAAGATTGTAAAATGTAGAAGGCTGAAAGAAAGCCAGTAGAGAAAAATCATGGAAAATAAGATACAACTGTTGAAGTAACAAATGGAACAGCTTAAAGATGAGATTAAGATCATGGCAGCTGATAAAAAACAGTTGAGAAATCAAATTAATAATCTTATAGTTGAAGCAAGTAAATACTATATTGACATGACAACCCAAATTGGGCAGCTGGAAGATCAGAGGGTAAATCCCCCAGTTAATATCAAATGCCATAAATGTGGGAAGCTAGGCCAGAATCAGGACCCACTGGTAAATGAAAGAAGTTAAAACAGTGTCTTTAATATTTTTGTTTCAAAGTATTCTCAGATAAACAGTATAATTCAATTCTATGCCATGGGAGCATTCTGCCAGCTTGGTTAGACCTGTGGTGCCTCAGCGTAAAATTGGGGAAATTAAACCAGACCAATGGATGATGATGGAGAATAATTAAATATGTTTGTGGAATATAAGGTTATCCTGCATGGTAAAGGGGTAACCAACCTCTCATCAGCATCTGTGTACTATAACCGGGTCCAACTAAATAGCCTGGACATAGCCCAAAGGGGAAAGGGACACTCTGCAGCAAGTGACTCCTTTGGAAAATTACGAGAGGTGAGAACAAAGGGAGGAAAGAGTAACTAAGAGCTAAACTACCTTTGTGCTAGGGGGCTCCATTTGAAAAAAGAGTCTGGAATCAATTAGCAAAATTTTCACTGGAAAAGCAGCTTGAAAGCAGGAAAAACTCTATCAAGGAATTGTGAAGGGTGGTACCACTGAGAACCACAAGTAACAGAGCCTCTGAGAGGAACTGTGAAGGTAGAACCATTAGTCAACGAGTAACAGCCTTTTGAGATCTGTGAAGGGAGAATTTAGGACTACGAGTAGCAAAACCTTTGGAATAGCGAGAGAAAAATCTTTGCTTGCAAAGATTGCAAAGAAAGAGTAATCTTTTGTTTGTCCTTTAAATAAACATCAAAGGAAAGTTCCTACAGTTAAAGAAATAGTAAATTCTCTCAGTTAAGATTTTCTCAGTTTAAAAAGACCTTTAAGGGAATTAACATTACAATCATGGTTTTTCCCTAGTAGTGGCTAATAGTTTACATTTTTATTGGACTTCCTCATTTAAAGAGCCCATACCTGAAATTCGGAACTTTGTCAATTACCATAGTTTGCCTAGCAAGAAAAGGGATAGATAACAGGAAGAACTGCCCTTACCCCATTAAAATTTTTGTTTGTATATAAAAAGGAGGGGAAAGAGAGCAGCCTATGTAGCTTACTAGTCCTAAGTATATGCTCATTAGAGTTCTTTTCACTCTCAGCCAGATTGGAAGCCTGGTTATGTACTGCATTGGGGTTGAGGTTTTGCCCATATTATTACAGAACATCAAGAGAAGCAGTGGCTACCAACCCACTGGATTAAGCCTCGACAGGAGCAGGAAACCTTGCTAACACCCTAAGAAATTTGTTTTCACTAACTTGTCTTTTATTCACAGGACCTTAGCCTAGGTAATTTCATAATAGAGAAACCTGGAATCAATCTCCTCTGTGGGAACTCTAGCTGCCTCTCCCATACCACCATCCATTCTCAGCAGGAAGCAGTTGGAACTTCTATGCAGAGTGGGAAGATTGATACAGGATTATTTTGGGCTGTATGTTAAGCCCCAGGCAAGCTTAGGATGCATCTTATAAACCTTGGAAGGTTATGACAATAAAGACCTCGAACAGCAGGCTTTAAGGTAAAGGTTATTCTGGTATTGGCCAAGGTAAGAGAATTTCACTTGTGTTTATATCTGTTTCAGCTGATCTTAAAGTTATACTGCTCTTTGGAAAGGGTCTGAGTCTGGTACAACCCTTTCCCCGCCTAACATAGCTTTGGGTGGTGGTTAATACTTCCCATGAAGATGTCATAAGTCCTATGGGTCAGCCTGTAGCACATAGCTGGAAGGTGATTAGCACAAAGGGGACATGTTTTCCCCTATGCCTAGTTTGGCTAAATTAGTTTCCTTTATAACTGGATTAGCTCCGTTGGTGTATTTTTGTTATATACCCTTTTGTTTCTCTTACTTAGCAGGAAGGAAAGCTTCTCAGTGAGGAGAACGGCTGAAATAACCAACAGATTTTCTCCCTTGCCTATCCAGAAATGTCGTTAATCCGCTAGAGGGGGGAAATGTAGGGGACACCAAGAGTCAGATGACCTCAGAGCAACAGGATCTGCAGCTGAGGGGTGGACAGCGGGCCAGTTTTCCACAGGTGCTCCTTGTGTAAGAGCCCAAGCCTTAAGCATGAAGTCATTTATTAATTACTCCCCTCACCTGTGTTGTAAGGTCTCAATAAAAGGCTAGTGCAGAGGTTGCTCTGGGCTGCCCTGCTAAGAAAGGCTAGCCCGCCTCCTACAAGCTTGTACTTCTAATCCCTGTCATGCCTGGTTCCATCCTGCTGTGATTGAGACCAGGGCCACAGGGGCCCAAGGGGTTGTGGCACTCTACATCAGTGGTTCTCAACCTTCCTAATTGCCACATTGTTACAAATGGAACAAAGGGGTCGCAACCCACAGGTTGAGAATTGCTGTTCTACATGAACAGCCCCTTAGGCTTGCACATACCTTGGAGGGGCTCCCAAATTCTAGCCATCTCCCTTCATTCCTTGCCTTCAGCTTCAGAAAAGGGAGCAGGAGGCTTCATGCCACAAGGCTTTAGGTGTGATACTGTGGGTGGGTTGATCTCCTGCTGCATCAAACAATCCTCTCCTCCTCTCCTCCAAGAAGCAGAAATCAATCTTAGTGCATCAACCTCCATGGTCATGGGATAAGATCAACTCCCAACATTCCAGAAGGGAGAGTCTGGTCCCAAATGTTAGCAAACCTACTGCATTGTGCTTACCTGGCAGCCACTAGGTGCTCTGACCCCTTTGGTGTCCCTAGCTACCTTCAATACAATAAGATTGCCCGAGGCATAAGAGTCTCACAAGTACATTACATCTGTTCTCCAAAAAAGTCAATAAAATCATAAACATTAAAAAAAAAAACCTGCCGGGCATGGTGGCTCACCCCTGTAATCCTAGCATGTGGGAGGCTGAGGCAAGTGAATTGCTTAAGCTCGGGAGTTCAAGACCAGCCTTAGTAAGAATAAGACCCCCATCTCTACTAAAACAAAACAAAAACAGAAAAACTAGCTGGGCATTGTGGCAGGCACCTGTAGTACCAGCTACTTGGGAGGCTGAGGCAATGAGATTTCTTGAGCCCAAGAGTTTGAGGGTGCTGTGAGCCATGAAGCCACAGCACTCTACCCAGGGTGACAGAATGAGACTGTGTCTCAAAATACATAAATTAAAATTAAAAAAAACTTTCAAAATGGCTAAAATCTGCCCATGAAAAAAGCTTCAAGTTATTCTTCGAACTTGCCATTCAAGAAGACTTGTCCCACCAATAGCCAGTCCTGTCCTACCAATTTTTGTTCTTGTTTTTAAAAGCATTTCAAAAATACAGATTTCTCCCAAAGAAGACCATTGTCATGTGAGGAATGCCTCCTTCACTCATGCAGACCTGAATAACAAACACCAGGCCCCACCACAGGCGCGGGATGCCAACAATAGCATAACTCTGGTGCAACTCGTTGGCCACCAGGCTTTGAACTTCCTGGCTTTGTCAACGGATGTCACAACCTCTGTCTTATTTAAACAGATTTTGGTATTTAAAGCAGATCAGGTTTGTTTGTTTTCACTTCATTCCAAAGACAAATTTTCCACTTAAGGGAGTGTAGGAGGGATGGTTGTAAACGGGAATCTGCCAGACAGTCAGGTATTGGGGGATAATTAAAGATTCAAGTTTATTGTTTTATTGTTTTTAAATGCATATGACTCTTAAGAAAAAAGTGATACCTACAAGGTTTTCCATCACCTGCTTCTTCAGCCCCCAGTTAAACAAGTTGGAGTTTTTCTAACACAGTTTCATATCATCATCTTGCTTTTGCTTAGCAAGTTCTCTCTGGAATAACTTCATAACCCTGCCCACACGATTCCTAGTTACCAGTGGAAATCCATCCCTAGACAACCTTTCCTGAACCAGGCCCCTACCCACACCCCGACTGCATCAGGCACTGGCTCCTCAGGGCTTCCAGAGCCTCTTCGCCTCTGCACGTGACATTCTGTGTGTTCTACCCAGTCAGGGGATGGGTTATTTGTCTTTGTACGTCCACAGGCTAGCAATAGAGACACACATGTGCTGAGCGCCTGATGCATTTTACGTAACTGCACTAGGTTGCCAGAGCTGGTAACATAACCCGGAAGGTCATAATATTGGTATTTAAAAAATCCCTTTTCATACATTAAGGACAATCGGAACCAAGGACTTTGGAAGCCCTGGGATTCCCTCGTTGCCCCTCATCTTTGACTAATTACCTCCATGGGGCTAGAAAGAGCTCCACGGAGAGGATCTATGACCACATTGCTCTGGTTCCAAGTCCAAAATGCCAGGGGAGATTCTGATTGGCTCCTAGATCAACTCTTTGTGGCCTGGGAGGCTGAGGAATATATACGAACACTTACTCCTGAAGGTCACGTCTGGAATTAGGAAGGTGAGGAAAGTCCTGGCAGTCAGACACTTGTCTCCCATCCTTCTGCCAAGCAGTGTGGTCACAGACAAGCAGCATCCACATCACCCGGGCCCTTGTAGGAAATGCAGCATCTCAGGCCCAGCCCCAGTCCCACCCGAGCAGCATTTTCACTGAAACAATGCCCAGGGGTGTGCATGAACACTGACACGTGGAGAGTGCTGCTCTATACCCTCTGAGCCTGGGAACAAGGCTCAAGGACATGGCTGCCCAGCCGGTGCGTGAACGCCCCTACTGCCTCCCTCCAGGGACAGGCAGACGCCAGTTCCCCTCCAGGCTGCAGAGCTGGAGGTGTATGCCGGATGGTCTCAGAGTTTGTCTGTGTTGCAAACTCACATGTAAATACTACTAACCTAGCCTTCCTTTTAGGTTACAGAGTGAATCTCATATAAGGTTTCTAATCTGAGAGCAGGCTCTCTTTTTCTCCTAGAACCCAAAGAACTATTCTAAGTCCACCACAGCTTAGGCTGAGAACTCTGGCATTTTTAGAATAGTCAATTAACCTTTATTATCCATACTTTGATTTATTACTACAATCAGCCTAATTATTAATGAGCAACAACTCGTGTTAAATTCCAAGCATGGTTATTAATGGTATTCAATATCACCTTATTAAAATATATGAGCCATTAATTTTGCCAAATATCAGGGTTACATGTTATTATAAGCACAACAGGATTGAAAACACAGATAAGGAACAAAAAGAGATTAGGTTCATGCGAAGGAAGGATAAATTTTAAACCCAGAGAAATCTTAGGTGACTTTTAACACAGATATGGGCATACTTTGTACATTATGGAAACAAACTCCACATAGGGATGATGCCCGGGGCAAGATCGGAGGGCAGACATGAATTACCAGGTGAGGAAGGGAGGGAAGGGCATTGTGCAGGGAAGGGACAGCAGGAACAAGCTCAGCAGGCTCTGAGCCACACTCTAAGAGTAAACAGAAATGCCAAGTGTGGGTTACTTAGTGGCCCCTGTTAAAGCCAGAGGAAAACTGAAGATAGTGTGTATGTGGGGAAGCAATAGCTAGAAACCCCTTTTTCCTAGCAAGATAAAGTCCCATGGGGAAATCTATCTATTTAAAGAAGATGGGCAGCTGGTCTTGGGATGATTGAGTGTATAGTTTTGTTTTTGTTTTTTTTTTTGTAGTTTTTACTCAGGCTGGGTTTGAACCCGCCACCTCCGGCATATGGGGCCAGCGCCCTACTCCTTTGAGCCACAGGCACTGCCTGAGTGTGTAGTGTTGTTAGCAGACTGGAAGCAATCCTCAACGTGGACCACAGATCTCTGAATCTCCTGCACGTCTGTCCTCACGCCCGTGCCTGTGAGAGGATAGAGGTCCAGCAGTGAGAGGGTCCTGGGGGACCCCTTGCTGGTCACAAACTTGCTGAGTAACCTCCAGGAGACCCATCTCCCTCTCTGGATTTCAGGTTCCTCCTCTGTAAAACAAAGGAACTGTCTAGAAAGTATTTCTCAGGGACTGAATTTTGTTTTTTCATTTAATATCTTTCTTTGAAGGGGCCAAGATTTTATTCATTCCCTGACTTGTTCCAGTGAGAATTTTCAAGAAGCTTAAAAGACAGATTGATACCATCACAAAATATCAATTAGAAGTAGATAAGAAATAAGAAGGAAAGGAGGAAACAAGGACACAGAGGCAGAGATGAGGCTCTGACACGAAATCTACCCCAGGGCCAGCTGCATACACAGAAGAGTGGGGAGGAGGAGCTCACGAGAAGTGGCTGCATGCTTCCTGGCAGCCAAAGCAAAGGAGCATGACCGGTCACACACAGTGTGTCCCTGAGAGGCAGGCAAACCAGTGCTTGGGAGAAGCCATATAATGTTACTCTGTCATCTAAGTTTCAAATGAAAATGTTGTTATAGACATTCAAGCATACAAGGGTCTCCTGGAAAGTAGCCAGCCACATATATCTCTATTTTACAAGGCTGATGCTTTCCAGCCAGCCCTCATATGTTCCAAAGAAAGCAGAGACCCTTTAACTTAATAAACCAATCAACTGCCACAATAAAGACCCCCCCACATTCATTATTCTGTCCCCCTTCAATTTACAAGGTAGCCCCTTCAGAAATATGAATTGTGACCTTTCCCTGGGTTCCATGAAACAAACTTAGGCTACTAGCATGGCCCCACCCCTCCTCCAGGTACAGCCAGGAACTCATCAAGTGTCCCTCTCAATCAAGAAGAGGACAATGTCCATCAGTGGCTACTTTTCATTAAGGCCTCTGGACCTAGGCACCTGCAAACATTAGAAGTGAAGGACAGCAGAACTACCACAGCTGACCATCTCCCTGCACTGACCACCTCCTTAACTTGACCTAGTTTTCATAGACTGGACATGCATCACATGTATGTATCAGTATAGGAGGCCTAGGTCTTTATGGGACCACCTCCTTATGTTGACCAGTTTGTTAGTCCCCTGCATGGTCACTGTATATATTTCAGCATTCCCATATAGCACCCCAAAGTACAACAAGAATTATTTGCTTATTGCCTCATTGGTTTTTGGCATCTCCACAGTGCTAGGGGATCCACAGTACATCTGAACGGCCCTGCCTTTATTTCAGTTGGTTGTTGACTGCACGCCTACTCCAGACAAAGCATCTAGTCCCTGCTCTGCACAATGCCAGGCCTCAGGCTGTGTGATCCCCACATGGAGGACTTCCGTTCACAGTGGTCATGACTGCCTCTTGACAGACCAGAGGACGCTCAGCTTGCTCCAAACAAAGCCACCTGTAGGAGCATCCCTCTTTCCTAGAGGTCTCACCCCTTCTACTCAGGTAACTGGGGCATGGCTCTCTCTCCTTGAGGGAGACCCGTCTCATTGCTACTTGCGTATCTTTCTTTCAGATACAGGTTTGTAGTGATAGATCAGCTCCTGGTTCAGAATCCTCATTCCCAGGTTTAAGCTCTGTCTATACAAAGGTGCAACCATTTTCATGACATTTTAGAGGTAGTATATTGAAGCCTATTTTATTTTCCCATTTTTTTTGAGACAGAATCTTAATCCATCACCCTGGATAGAGTGCATGGCATCATCACAGCTCACAGCAACATCCAATTCTTGGGCTTGAGCAAACCCCTTGCGCCGGTCTCCTGAATACCTGGGATTATGGGCGCCCGCCACCACACCCAAATATTTTTCTATTTTTAATAGAGATGGGGTCTCACTCATGCTCAGTCTGATTTTAGACTTCTGAGCTCAAGTAATCCACATGCCTCAACCTCCTAGAGTGCTAAGATTACAGGCATGAGACGCTGTCCCCAGCCCCAATTTCATTTTAAATAGGTGATATGACCATGATTCTGAAACAAAAAAACTACAGAAATATATACAATGAAGCATCCTCTGCCCTCCTCGCCCCCCTCAGTTCCACTTCCTGCCATCAGCCATCATGTTTCTTGTGCATGAAGGCTTCTTTACGCACGTGTGAGTGAATATGAACACAGACTCCAGGTTTGATTCTTTTTTTAACATGAATGTTTGCATATGGCTTTCCTCCTTGCATTTTTACTTAGTAATACTTAACAATGCACCTCAACTTACAATGGGGTTATATCCCAATAAACCCAACATAAACAAGGTCGAACCATCATTTTAGGTCTGGGATCAACTGTATATTTTCAGATCCTTTCCTGGCAGTATTTAGAAGTATCCTCAATTTTTGTTCTTTTTACAATATTCCAGAGGCCAGTATTCCAGTATTCCATTTACAGATGGACCAGAGGCCCTTATTGGGGACACTGGGATTGTTTTCAGTATCTTTTGGTCCTATAAAAAATGCTGTTAAATACCCTGCACATACGCCACTTTATATTTGTGGAAATATCTCTAAATAATAAGTTCCGAGAGTGTAAGTATTGAGTCAAATGGTATACACATTTATAAGTCTAGAAAGTCACTTAGATGTTCAGCAGAAAGAAGACATCACAGAAAAGAAGCAATAGATTAACTGTGTGCTTTGCTCAGACGCTTGGCCAGGAGCTCCCTGAGGGTCAGGTGTAAAGCTGAGTGAGGTCTGCCCATCAGCCACGCCTCACCTGCCTAGACTCTGGGACTCAGGTTTAGGGAATCAGAGATTTCCACCCTACAACCAGGTTTTTAGCTGCTAGAGCATGTGGTCATGCAGCTGCTGGAGGTGGAGAAACCTTCTCTATGAACTGAACACTGGAGGCTTCTGAATTCACCACAAAGTCCATTACCACATGAGGATCTGGAAGCACCTGGCTAGCAGGGAGAGCAAAGCAGCTCTGGGAAACAAACTGCTGGGGACTCGGGCAGGGAGACAGGGAGCCACTGCAGCCAGTGTCTTTCTTGGCTCCTTTCCTTTGCCTAGGGCCATCACTCATCAGACACTGTGCTCAGCACCCTGGATAAGCCTGGTGCCCTGCACCTACCAGCCTATGGCCCCACCGGCCTTCTCAGGCTTCTAGGCAAGAAGTCTCTGGACTGGATAGCTATGTGGGGTCACCTCTCCTAGGACTATCCTGGCATAGAATGAATCCCTGGGCCTCCACTTTCCCTCCATCCTGGGAAAGGGGGAAATATTCCCAATATTGTCACATAAAAATCAACAGGTAGAGAATGATCCCATTTCTGTAAAAACAGATCAACAAACCCAGTTATATGTGTATACAGAGAAGTCCTGAAGGGCATAATACAAAGTGTTTATTGTGGTGGAATCACATAAGCTTTTTCTTCATTTACTTTCTCGATTTTCTATAATAAGCCTTTTGCGTTTTTTAAATGAAGTAAATTGACTAAATGGTTTCTAAGGTTTGTTTTTTTTTCCTAGATGTATCATGGATCAAAATTAAAGTCACAAGTTAAGGAAATAGTTATTTGCTTCAATCATGGTGAATACACACTACAACTAAACACCCACCAGCAAATTCAAAACCCAACCTCGGAAGCACGCCGTCTGCATTCCCACACCAGACTAGCTCAAGTGTGGGTACTGGCACTCAGCTATTCTGATGGTTAGGCCTGAGGTGTCCGAAGGCACATCCTGCTAGTGGAGCTCTGCTCCATCTGGGTGCTGGATGACTTCCCCCCAAGTCCCATGACAAGCTGCATCCCTCATGTTCATCGGCTCCTTGCTGGTCTCCAGCAGCCTCTTAGACTCCTGGAGGTGTTTTCTGTATTATACAGTTATCTATAAGGAAAATTGCAACAACGGAGTGTGGGGTGTCCAAGCATGATAAAGCCTTCTCAGCAGGCTGTGCTCGTGGCAATCCCATTCAGACTCAGTCTCTCAGAGGAGAACCACTAACGCACGGTCTTTCTAAGAGAGGCCACCAGAAGCAGAGCCTTTGGAGTCTGGACCTGGGTTAAGTCCAAGCTCCCTTATTCTAGCTTAGACAAGTTATAGAGTGTCTTTGTTTCCTCATACTATGTACTGCTAAGGGAGAGAAAAGCACACAGTTTGAACCAGATTGTGATGAGAAATAAATAAGAAATGTACCCTCAAAGCACCGACCACATCTCTTAGCACATACAGTGAACAACTGATAGCCATGACCATGGTTTGTATTTTCATTATATCAGGCATTGTTTGCTAAGGAACAAGAGGAGCATGGCCTTAAACTAGGCAGAGCACAGAGAAGCTAAGGAGCCCTGTCACCTCCCCTGTGTGGCAGGAGCCAACAGTTTGTGTGATGTACCCCAACTACCGCACAAGAGTCAGTTTTCAGGCCTGATCCCTTCCCCCGATTCCCACATAAAAGCTGACACAGGCACTTTTTTTTTTTTTTTGAGATAGTCTCAAGCTGTCACCTTGGGTACAGTGCCATAATGTCATAAGTCACAGCAATCTCCAACTCTTGGGCTCAGGCAATCCTTTTGCCTTTGGTTTTTCTCCTTTTAGTAGTGATGGGGTCTCACTTTTACTCAGTCTGGTCTTGAACTTGAGAGCTCAAGCAATCCACCCACCTTGGCCTCCCAGAGAATTGGATTACAGGCGTGAGCCACCTTGCCTGGCTGACACAGGCACTTTCAACAGCACTGTACCCACATCACATGCTAACACGCATGTATGTTCTGACACGCTGGGACAAAGGAAGTCGATTGGAGAGTGTGTTTAAAACATGTCCAGCCCCCAGCTCATAGCCATAAGGCCCATGAGAGCCTGAGAGGCCTGAGGGAACCAAAGGAACTCAGCCTGAGGGCATCCTGCGAGGCTCCCAGCCCTTGCTGGCAAGTGTGCCCAGGGAGAAGCAGAGCCAGGAACCAACAGTGTTCCTGTAATGCAACTATGGGGCCTTAGAGAATGGCAGGTGTGCTATTTCCCTTAATTAGTCACAGCCTCTGAAGGCAGCATGCACCAGACAGGGTGTGGTCCTCACCTGTGTAGCTTAGGCAAAATAATAAACACTTCTACGGTGCTACCAGGAAGTCTGAGCTTACCTTCTAACCTGGCACTGAGCTCAGAAACCTCCAACCATGACACTCAGGAGAAATGGAGGCTGCTGCCCAGAACAGCAAGACACCCGACTGAAATGCTGTCCTTTCCCCCAGCAAACCATATGCAGCCAGAAGACATCAGAGCAAGCCGCTCCAGGCATCTGCCCAGGAAGCCTGGGGCCCAGTGTGGGTCTGCCTTCCCAGCAGCCCCGCCCCAAGGAAAATGGGGCAGCGCCCAGCAGGGCACCATCACAGCACCCACATCTGATTTTTTTTTTAATTGAAGTGTAACATAATGTGAACTAAAAATAAAATCCTAAGCCCTCTGCTGACTGAACAGACCCCTGTTGGCCAAGGGGACCCCAAAGAAGCCACGAGGGGATGGGAGGTCAGACTCATCATTTAACCCTTCCCTTGCTAAAAGTATCAGACTTTCTTTCCTAAGAGCCAGACCAGGATTCTTTCTTGATAAGAGACCAACAACTTATGCTCTGTAGGTTTTAACAGCCTACAGAACATGTGCAGGGAGGGTTTTCATGTCCTCGCTTCACCTTTTGACATGGAGGGCCGTCATTTTTAAACACAGGCCCCATAAAAGGACAGAAAGCCCCACTGCTCAGGAGTATAGCTCTCTCTGCATAAATATTCAGGATTCTTCCTATAGCTTGTTTAAAATGTCTATTTAACCACCCTGCTCAGTGTAAAATCCTATTCTCTCTGTCTCTCCCACCCCTTGAAGTGTAGTTTTCCTGGCTTGTGTCCGAGAGCCTATTTCCTAGCCTGCTACAATAGCCACTGCCAGCTCTAAACCCTTTACAAGAAATGAAGCTCTTCTTCTCCAAATGATAAACCTCATTACTTTTCTTCACCTACAGTAAGTTCTGTGAAGTGCATGAATCTCAAATATACAGCTTGCCAAACGTTTGCTTTCGTAAATACACTTTAACTACCACCTGGGTGGGGATACAGACCTGCCCCAGCATCCCCCAGGCTCCCTCATGCTCCCACAGCTGCAGGCCCTTTTTTTTTTTTTTTTTGCAGAGCAGGATTCTGCTGTATAATAGATGGAACTTTGGGCGGATCCTGTGGTTCAGTGGGTAGGGTGCTGGCCCCAGCAGGTTCAAACCCAGCCCCGGCCAAACTGCAACAACAACAAAAAAATAGCGGTGCATTGTGGCAGACACCTGTAGTCACAACCACTGGGGAGGCTGAGGCAAGAGAATCGCTTAAGCCGAGGAGTTGGAGGTTGCTGTGAGCTGTGTGATGCCATGGCACTCTACCGAGGGCAATAAAGTAAGACTCTGTCTCTACAAAAGAAAAAAAAAAAAAGATGGAACTTTTTTCTCCTTGACTGGTATGTGAGCTATTTCTTCCAGTTTGAGGCTATCATGACTATCTGTCACTCAGGCAGGGGTACAGTAGTACAATCACAGCTTACCACAGCCTTGAACTTCTGACCTCAAATGAGCCTCTCTCCTCGGCCTCCCAAAGCGCAGGGATTGCAGGCATGAGATGAGGCACCTGGCCCAGGAACTTTACAATAACAGTTCTTAATTCCATCGACTAAAATATTTCAGAGGTACTTTAAAAGCCACCAAATCCTTTGCAAGTCAAATTATGCATTTGGGGAAAAAAATCTGCCTTTTACTCATTCTTCAGGCAATATTTATAAAGGGCTGGGAGCTTGCTAGGTGTTAGGGCTTCACCTTGAGTGAGCTGTGCCCTGCCTATCCTAAACCTGCCTCAAGACAGCAGGTGAGCTGCTGGGAAGTACAGTTACCTAATTAATAGTGTTATTTCTTAATTTTCCTGATTCTTCTCCTTGTTTTTCTTCTCCTGATGATACCGGAAAAGTGATGCCCCAGCCAGCTCAGCTGAATGGGGTTTGGGGACCTGCCACCTCTGTCTTGGTGGCAGCAGCCGGCAGAGGAACTGGCAGGTTGGAGCAAGCGGATGGGAGCTTCCCTCCCCCACCAAAAGCTCCAGTAGAGCAGCGCTAGAGGACCTGCCGGCTCTGCCTTGGTGGCAGCTGGCACAGAAACCAGCAGGCTGGAGCAAAAGGGAGAGCTTCCCTCCCCCAACAGAGGCTCCAGTAGCCAAAAGAACCGAATACATGCGGGGAAAGACACTGGCAAGCTGTGCTGTCTCCTCACGTGGACTTCTGGCTGATTCCTCCAGTGCATCCCTGATTGGTCCGTTTTCAAAACCTATTCATGATTAGTCTATTTTCAAGACCCAAAAGCTCATTGGACAACTGCCCCTATATAAGCCAGAGACCCTGAGCACAGACTTGGGCAGATCTCAGGAGAAGAGCAAAAAGGTTTGGCTCTGTAACACTTGTATCCTGCTCTATGAGATTTGCCCCTTTAAAAGAGCTGTAAACACTCACAAGGAGGTTTGCTCCTTTATAAGAGCTGTTTAACACTCATATTATAAAACCTATCTTACTGCTAATCCTACTCTACAAGGAGGTTTGGCTTGTTATAAGAGCCGTAACACTTATACCTGTTGAATAAAACCTATCCTGTGGTCCGTAGCTTCATTCTTCGAACCGCGGAGACCAAGAGCCTGGAAATTCAGTATCAAAAATCTGGTATCACTGACATGGAGATAAGGAAAGTGGTGGCTTTTTATTTATCAGATCTTGACTGATCACCTACTACAATCTAGACCACATACTATAACCACATGCCTGGAAAACTACGCAGAAAACACACAAAGGCTCACAGAGGGAAAAAAGACCTGAAGTAAGGCAGGGAAGAAAATAAGATAGAATTCTTCTTTTTAAATACTTAAATTTTTTTAAATTTAATTTAAAATTTAATTCTTTTAAATTTTGGATTAATTGAGGGTACACACAGGCAGTGCCTGTGGCTCAAAGGAGTAGGACGCCGCCCCATATACCAGAGGTGGCAGGTTCGCACCCAGCCCCGGCCAAAAAAGAAAAAGAAAAATATAAGGGTACATATGATTAGGTTACATTGTTTGTGTCTGTAAGGTCAAGTCCGAGTTATAGTTGAGTCCTTCACCCACGAGGTGTGCCATAAAAATTGCACCCGTTAGGGCGGCGCCTGTAGTTCAAAAGAGTAGGGCATTGGCCCCATATGCTGGAGGTGGCAGGTTCAAACCCACCTGGCCAAAAACTGCAAAAATAAAAAAAATAAATTGCACCTGTTAGGTGGCAGCTTACCGAACCCCCGCTCCCCCAAGATAGAATTCCTCCCAAACACAGATGCCCCCAAGGGCCCACTCCCCTGTTCAGCAATGCCCCTCCACCCCCATGCTCATACAACATAAGACTGATGTGGAAATGCAGCCAGGAGACCCTGCTCCCTGCACTGCTGTCTCCCTCAACACCACCTCACCCATGCCACCCCCACCACAGTGCACAGAAAGCAGCAGATAAAATTACAAATTATAAACGCAGCTACTTGTGTTTACATGGCACAAGACAATTAGTTGTTGACTTAAAATACTTTTCTTGCCACATTCTTGTCTAACTGACTGGCTATTTTGGAGTCATATAAATAAGCACAGCCTGCTTTTATTTAACTAGCCTTAAAGTCAGACACAAGTGTACTTATATATAAACAGAAACATCAAAAGTCTTTTGTTCTTTTTTTTTTGGAGACAGATTCTCACTCTGTCACCCTGGGTAGAGTGCCATGGCATAATAGCTCACAGCAACCTCAAACTCTTGGGCTCAAGTGATTCTTTTGCCTTATCCTCCTGCATAGCTGGGACTAAAGATGCCTACCCAAACACCTAGGTAGCTTTTTTCTG
>CAUYQV010093059.1:75000-81710 GCA_963574575.1 Galagoides demidoff | reverse complement strand
GCCATGGCATCACAGCTCAAGGCAACCTCCAACTCCTGGGCTCAAGCGAGTCTCCTGCCTCCGTCTCCCAAGTAGCTGGGACCACAGGCGCCCGCCACAATGCCCGGCCATTTTTTGGTTGCAGCCATCATTGTTGTTTGGTGGGTCCGGGCTGGGGATTCGAACCCGCCACCTTGGGTGTACGTGGCTGGCGCCTTAGCCGATTGCGCCACAGGCGCCGAGCCGATAGTGGAATTCTTTATGTTGTAGTTGGTATAAACCTTCCTTACAAACCTGCATGGAAAGAGCATGGGCTTGACAGCCAGCCAGAGAGTCATCAAAGCGCTAAAGCCACATCTCGTTCTTATGAAGTAGCTTAGATGTATAACCTAGCTGCTGTGGGGCCTGCTCTACACACCTGTGATACAGGAGGGTGTTTCAAGGATGAAATGAGATAGAGTGTGCAAGAATTTAGAACAATAACAGGCATATAATGAGCACTTAATACATATTAATTTTTCCTTTCTTCGTTTCTGTTTTTACTGAAACTTTATAGTCATTTTTTAAAATGGTTTTTAATGGTGTGCAGCACATTTCGGCATTACCCTGTAGTTATGCTGAATATACTTTATCTTTCCTTCAGTACTAAAAGGTCCTTGGGTGCAGGTGATCCAGGTGTATGTGTATGTGTAGACACACGCGGATGTGGTGACTGGGACTGGGGAAGGCTCTTCATAAGGTACCTCTCCCCACAAAGAGCCAGAGAAGATTAAAACACAACTTTTAAAATTGTCATAGAACATGAAGATATTAAGATGTCTTTTCTGTCTAATGGGACATTTCCTAATTTGAAAGGAGTACAGAGAACTAAATACATGTTGAGGTTAATTTTCAGGAATTACAGTGTGCCAGGCCCATTGGCCTAAAATGTGCGTATCTATTTAGCAAATCCTCTTAAGGCTAAGAGAATCCTACCTATCCTTTAGGTAGGATCCAGTCAAAAATGACCAGTATCATATACATATACTTGGAAAAACTGATATCCTCTAGGGGTATCATATAATTGCAAGTCTTCACTTAGAATAATATTATTTTATATCTTATACTTTAACTTTTAATATACTTCGTAATACATTATCCTCTCTGATTTCATATATCATCTGTAGACAAACATAAGTATTAGCCACATTTAATCAATGAGAAAATTAAGGTTCAGTTGATCACGGAGTCAATGTTTGCAACAATAAAAGACAAAAGATGTCTTCTGAAATCTACCTAGTATGGTTATATGATACTTTCTCTCCTTGTTGTCACTGGAAGCTTCTGAAAAGTCAAAAATATGGAGATACATATTTTTTTCTGTCTTTTTAAAAATGAAAGACAGCCAATCCTCAGAATGCATAATAACGTAGCATTCATTGTGACTTGTCTCTTAATACCATGACAAAATTAGAGGTGCTAGATTTTCTGATCAATTTAGAAGTTTAGAAGACCAAGTGAGTAAATGACCACACCAATCAGAGCGTTAGAGAAAGAGATAGTTCTTCCTTTAGCTCTAAACAGCACTTCAGAAGAACGCTCACATATTTACATGTCAGCAATGTATGTGGAAATATATCTTGTGCATTTTATGTATCAATTTTTACTCATGAGCTATGTGTCTCAGAACATTAATAAAAAGTTCACTCATGCCAGCCACGTACACCTAAGGTGGCGGGTTCGAATCCCCAGCCCGGGCCCGCCAAACAATAATGATGGCTGCAACCAAAAAATGGCCGGGCATTGTGGTGGGCGCCTGTGGTCCCAGCTACTTGGGAGGCAGAGGCAGGAGACTCGCTTGAGGCCAGGATTTGGAGGTTACTATGAGCTGTGATGCCATGGCACTCTACCCAGGGGGATAGCTTGAGGCTCCGTCTCAAAAAAAAAACAAAAAGTTCACTCACGTTTCTCTAGAAATTTTGGTTTCTCTCTCATTCTCAATGTGTAACTGTACCTCCTTATTTTCTGAATTAAAAATGGGACCGTGCAGTGTGAACCCACCTCTGAATGTCAAGGTCACCTATCCTCCCATGTCCTCAGCCTGCTTCTTCTCCCTACAAGGCCATATCACTTGCTTTGGCCCTTAGATTTAGTCCTGCCACCACCCTAGGACATTCTTAATTCTATTATTAAAACTTATTTTGTTCCCTAAGTAAAGCTTGTTATTAAATTATTTTCATTCTTTAAAATAAGTGATAAACAAAATCTCTCAAACATTACTTCACTTTTATTTTGTTCTTCACAAAACTGATTAAAAGAGTTGTTTGTGCTCTTTACCATGACTTAATCCTATTCATTGCCCAGTAATTCCCTATAATCTAACTGCTACTTCAGTACTTTGAGGGGAACTAATAGCTGATAGATTACATACAAATTATCAAACCGATTTAACTTTCATTAATCCTTAGCCTCTTTGAGTGTTTTGTGTTGGAAAATATCATCATCATCCTCTCCCATAGCCCTCTTTTTTTTTTTTTATCAGTTTCACTCTGTCATGCCACAACCTACCTCAAATTCCTCACAGCTACCTCAAATTCCTGCCTCAAGTTATCCTCCTGCCTCAGTCTTCCAAGTACCTGGGACTACAGGCACCTGCTGCAACTCACAGCTCATTCCATTTTCACCACCCTAAAAAGAAACCTTCCTCTCATGAGCAGCCACTCCCTCTTCTGTCCTTCCTCCAGCTTCTGGCAGCCCCTAATCTACTTTTTGCCTCTTCTGGGCATTTCATACAAATGGAATCATATTACATATGATCTTTGTTCCTAACTTCTTTTATTACTATTTGGTATAATGTTTTTAAGGTTTGTCCGTGTTGTGGGGTGCGTCAATATTGCACTCTCTTGTATAGACAAATATCATTTCATTATGTAGATACACCACATGGTGTTAATCTGCTCGTGAGTCGGGCTGTTTGCCTCCTTTGGCTATTGTGAATAGTGTTGCAATGAACTTTCATGTATAAATGTGGAAAATACGGTTTTAGTTCTCTTGGATATATACTGTACCCACATGGGGGAAATTAATGGGTGGTCTGGGAGTTCAGTATTTAACCTTTTTCAGAAGTCCTTTTGGCTTCTGTTGTTGAGCTTTCCTCACAATTAATTTTCACTATCTGCACATCTCTTGTCATCAAAATGTTGCGCAAGCTTTAGGCTTTGACTCTTCCTCTCTTCCATTTCTTCATCAACAATTTAATAAACACTCTTTGCCTTGCTACATATCTATCTGTTAACTTCAGGGACCCTGATCACGCTCAACCTAGAGCTCTTTGTTGTTTACTATGTACAGAAGAAATATTCTCTTGTTTATCCTGCAAGCAGGTAGACAGTATCTTTTCTCCAAAGCCTGTGTTTTACAGTCTATTTGGCTTTTTCCACAATAGTGGCACAGCTGTTCTCTCAGCTAAATTTGACTTAAAATTGTGGACTCCTTCTTAGCCTTTACCCCATGACCGGGTAAAGTCCTGCTAGTTCTCCTTGGACAATACCTCTCTAATCATGTTTTCTCCTAAAATTATTCTTACTATTCTTGTCTCTTTTTTTGTTTGTTTGTTTGGGGGGTTTTTTGTACATATTTATTTATTTATTTTTATTAAGTCATTCGTACATAGATCATAAATACATTTATGCCATTATAGGATTCAGTGTGTTGATTATTTGTACAAATTGGAATGCTTCCATCCTACTAAGCAACATAGCCTTATTTGGACAGTCCACATGCCTTTTCACTGGCCTTTTTACCTCTGTCTTGTCTCACTCTTCTCATGACTATAATCTGTCCTTTACAACATGCTTCTAATTCAGATTTCTGCAACATTTAACCTTACCTGCTAAACAAATAGCATTAATATTCTTTGTTATTTATTGTGTAGTAATGCCAAATAAGTAGCTCCAACTAATCTCATCATGTTTCCCTAGCTCCTAAACTAAGCATATGCTCTATCTAAGATTACTTATTTTCCTTTCTCTGTGTACAATCCCACATTATTTCAGCTTTTGCTTGGCATGGCTTTCTTTCATCTCCACAAGATAAAATATTTCTTGTAAGTCAGCCCAAATATTATATCATTTATAAAAATTTCTCTGAGCTCCTCAACTGAAAATAATTTCTTCTACTATGAATGCCTGAACATTTTTTAATAGTTGTTTATGACCTTTTGACATTCAGCTAGATATTTCTTATGATGTAGAGAACTTTTGGAAGGTAAAAACAATGTCGTGTCAACCTCCACAAAGGCAGTGTTTATTGTGGCTTGGTATACAGGGCAGACTCACAAAAATCTTGAATTACAAGCAATTTGTATGCATTTTATTCTGCCAAATATTTTCCCAAATACAATTTCTTTTGCAATTTTACTTTTCAATTGAAGAGGAAATTCAGAACAGAGGATTCCAATAAAAGTTTACATTCAGATATTATACTCTTAATTTAGTAAGGTGCATTTTCAGTTAATATCCAATATGCCAGTTGAAATCATAGCAATATAGCAGTAATGAGTCTTCAATCCATATCTAAACAAAAGATAATATGGGCCTCATAATGAAAAGAAAAATAAATTTCTAAGGTATGTGAGAAACAAAATGTAAACCCAAATTATGTGGGGGGGGGAATAATAAAATATTTTATAGCAAAAAGAGAAATGATCAAGAGAATTAACAAAAACTATTATAGTTTCTGGAATAGCACCATGAAAGAGAGAGGTTTTAAGATCATTAATTTTAATAAAATTGATTCCAATTCATCTTTAGCTCTCATACTTGAGCATTTTAAAGTTGGACAGAGTTCCTTAACATGGGAATGAGAATTATAGTTAGTATTATTAAAGAGAATTTTAGTGTTCTGCTATGCATTTCATTAGCAGTTCATTATCATGAGCAAGAGAACAATGAATAAAAGACAGCTATGACTGCCAGGCTACTTGGTATTATTTAGGGAAGCCCATAGAGTGCCAGCTCCAAGGAAGACAATGTGTTCATCCCATGGAGCTGAGCGTCTGATTCTAGACCTGAAAACCACAACCTGTCTTAGCCGTTAGTTCTTGTTAACTCACAGGCTCATTTCTTGGAGGGTTTCTGAGATCATGTGGGAGTAAGGAGCCATACTGGAACGTATTGAGTATTGTACTTGGAACTGAATCTTGAAGACTTTATTTTTGGGTGGCACCTGTAGCTCAAAGGAGTAGGGTGTTGGCTCCATATACCGGAGGTGGCGGGTTCAAACCTAGCCTTAGCCAAAAACTGAAAAAAAAAAAGAGAGAGACTTTATACTCACTTCTAAGGTAGACTTCAAAATCCTTTCTATCACAGATTCAATAACCTGATTGTGTCCCCTTTGCATCCACATCATAAATGTTAATCCAAATAAGCCTGACATCTGATTGGAAACTAGGATGCTTTGCATGTAAATACTCACTTTTGTTAAAGTACTCTTGTTAGAGAATTAGACTCTTTTATAATTATTTAAAAAATCTTAATATATCGATTTTGCCTCCAAAGAGTTGTAAAATATAAATACAGTATATCCACACATTTATTCTCTAACTTTAAGTAAAATATACTGTAAAAAAGAAATTATTTTTAAAAAAATCTTCTAATAATTAGCCTTTTCTTTCAACAAACGTAGTCTAATTATGTATCAGGCATGAAAAAATGAAGGGTCAGTAACTACAGATGCATAATTTCACTCTGGTAGATTGCTATTTGAAAATAGGTTATGACAATTAGATGATTAATTTTCTTCTATTAAATAACATCATGAGACTTCCGATTACATTTATCGGTATATTCTCTTTCATGGGAACATAATATGCAGAAAGGCCAAACAGAATAGGAATTCATATTCTTTGTGGAAGGATCTGAGTACACTTTTTATCAAGCACACCTGGGAAAATAATTAGAAAATGAAACTCTGTTTGAAAACTTATTTTATGTTCAGTATTCAAAGTAACATGTTGAAGACATAATTTGCTAAAGGTTAAAACATATGAATATGAGGAGCGAAAATCTGGGTGTCCTGCTGGCACATTTTTTTTGGTTCTGGTTATCTGCAAAGTATATACCCCTTGTCAGGATAACTGGGGAGTGCCTGTGTAAACATTCTTGTTTCGCCTGCTCCACA
This sequence comes from Galagoides demidoff, assembly GCA_963574575.1. Taxonomy (NCBI): domain Eukaryota; kingdom Metazoa; phylum Chordata; class Mammalia; order Primates; family Galagidae; genus Galagoides; species Galagoides demidoff. The sequence goes on along the minus strand of CAUYQV010093059.1, from coordinate 75,572 downwards.
TAATCGTTTCTTGTATCATATTTCTTCTGACCTCGCGATCTGAAACCAATTACAGGAGATCCATTTGGGCTGCATCTATTTTCATAAGAAGCCTAGGCAACAGTGTTTTTCTCAGAGATGAATATCAACATCAAATATGCTTCTGAGTGCTTTGTTATTTATGTTTCAGGGAGATTTCGTAGCCTTCAGCTCTCAAGAATGTGTCACGCTGTGCTGTTTATACATTGAAGATATTAATGGGTGTAGATGTCATTTTTCATTTTAATGTCTCGAATGCAACAGGCTGATAGGTTAAGCATTCCTATTTTTATGGGGAGAGATAGGACGGATGTCTGTTTTTCCCTAAATATACATATATTTACTTTGAAAAAAAAGAAGTTATTTATAAACCTTAACATACTCAACATGCTTGGATTTATTGAGGATTTCTAAGCTGTTCTCCAATAATTTTATTTGTAAAGTTTTCACGGTTATTTAGAAAAAGAAAAGTTGTGTATCTGACAGGTTACAAAATTCTTTTATCATTCATTAATTCTCACAATGTCCTCTGTGTCATAATTACTGTTTAGGGG
>CAUYQV010093059.1:0-70000 GCA_963574575.1 Galagoides demidoff | reverse complement strand
AAAGAAAAGAAAAGAAAACATAAGCAATGGCTTTTCCTGAACTGTGTGTTATAGACAAGCCTAATGAGGAAAATTTAGTTTTGTTTTTTTAAACATTTATGATTGTATTATTGTGGGCAAAAACAATTATTTGAATTTTTAACGGCCTAGCTGTCTGTTTTTATTTTCAGGTGTATTCACAGATGTTATTAACTAAGTGTTTATTACATGATGGCCCTGAAGCTTCATTTGTGTCCTAGAGAAGTATAGGTTACTGATCTACACAATCCAGAAATTACTTATTTCCTAAAAACTGGATTAAATGTGTGGTCCCCTAAACAAATTGGAAATGAGAATATATTTTCTTAGGGATGAAGTCATGTGTGGAGGGTGGGTAGGGAAAAGAGAAACTTGGAGGTAAGGAATGTATCAACAAAGTCTAAAGTACACATGTCTACCATAATTGGAAATGAAAGTTTTCTCCAATCAGCCAGAGTTAAAAATTCTTCTTCATTTTTTTCTCTTTATAAACCGGTACCCCCCCCTTTTTTTTTTTGTTTTAACTATTCAATAGTTCTGTTCCGTTTTCCACATCATCATATGCCTTCCCTAGTTATAACTGTAGTATAATATTCCCATGGAGTTATTACATTCCACTAATCTCTCCACGCATTTATAGGACAGATAAAAATTTACAAAAAAGGCATAGAAAACAGCAAATGAAACGTTATCCTCCCTAAGTTGTTGGAGTTTTGCTTCCATGTTGGTATAGAAAAAATTAAGATGTTGGCAACATAAATCAAAGATAAAAGTTATTGTTTTGAATGTCAGAAAACCACTGTATATTTGCTCTATTCTATGTAATCATAGTTCATGACAAAATAGAGGAATTTGCAGTTGCCCCTTCCTCTCCAAGGCTCAAGTCCAGTAGAAGTTTCTATGTTGCTGGTTACCAAGGTATCTGCAAAGAATGGCTGGGCTTTAGTTTTTCTTTCCTTTTTTTTTTCTTTTTCTTTTTTGTTGTTGTATTAGAAGTCAAGATTTGATACTTGCCCTTACTAAAATCTACATGCCTTTTTCTTAGAGAACATACCTAGAATGTGAGAACATTAATTGCTCTAAAATAAGAAATTGTTGTTCATGTAACAATTGTATATATAAATAAAGTCTCCAGTTGTGTTATTCTAGCACAAAAGGGTGATTAAAAGAATCATAAATGCCTTTTAACAATTGCAGTGGCTGACTCTTATTACAGAGACTTTTATTGTGTCACTTGTTTTTCATGTTTTGTGATGCATATGAATCTGAATAGATCTCTCCTGTTTAGATCATAAAACTAGAATTTTAGTATTATTTGGTAATGTTAATGGGATCTCATGCCAAAATACTATAGGAATGAGAAGTTGGTTTTAGTGAATGAGAATTTAGAAATAATGAACACAGCCTTATTTGTTCACTAAAATATATATTGCAAATATGAATAATATACTGTGAGCCTACCTTATTAGTATTTCATAAGACTTGATAAGCTTAGAACTGGAGACATGCTGGGATTGTATCAAAAATCTAATAAAAGCCTAAGAACATTTTATAATAGTTTACATGTCTGTTTTCAGACAGGGGGGTATTAGGCAAGGCTTGCAAATATGATTCAGCAGAAGATGCATTATTTGCCATGTAGTTTTTCTAAAAGGTAGAATATTTTTGTTAAACTTTTAAAATTATTTATTTTGAAATGAAGATATCAACGTTTTCTTAAATGATTCTGTTTCTTATTTTCTAATTAAAAGTTTAGCCAAACTTTTATAATATAGTTGATATTGATTATCTTCAGAATCAGAAGGATAATTGAAAATCTCTAATTGCAAGGCAAGGTATCTGTTATCAGGAGATCAAGATGGTTCTTACTATATCAGACATAACATCTTTGGAGGACCATAAGAGAAACTTAGTGTTTCTTTTTTGTTTACTTTAAAATGTACTTTTGATAGGGAACTGTTTATAAGGTTTGAAAGTAAACACAGATTTAAGAAAACTGTTTGGATGGCTCAAGTCACAAGAACAATATTCAGTTGTTTGTTAACACTCGCCTGAATTCTTTTGTATGTTAAGAAGTAGTGGCCAGATTTGAAGTGTGACATGGTACAGAGTCTATTTATAGCAGACTAGTACTTATCTACTGTTACTTTTCATTTACATTTTTTTCAGGTTTTTGTGCTACAGATGACATAGATATTAGCATGTCTGATACAAACTGGGGGAAAAATCACATCTGACAAGCTGGATTACCAATTGTGATAGTGATTTCACTTTCATGTAGAAATATCTGAATATATGTATTTGAAACATGTTTATATATTCTATTCATTCCATGAAACACCAATTGAATAGGTCCAATCAGCAGGTACATTGATTAATGACATATTGATGAATAATACAGAAAGATTAATGATGCAAATGGGAGCTGATACTGTCCCAGAAAACATACCCTAATAATAACAGCTGAAGACAGCCTCTCATTTTAATTTGTTTTATTTATTTATAGCTAATCCTAGTGCTTCCTAGATTTGATATACCCACAGTGAGCCATAATGGGGAACGTTAGCCAAAGAGAACGCTTAATGCTCTCAATTTTTTGATACTCGTTTTCAGGTTAAAAGGAGTAAGTTAGCATACTGTATACACACACACACACACATGCCTGCATGCAAATGCACACATGCACACTTCCATAATCTGTAAATTGAAATATTTTTTGGTAAAATCCATTATCAAATTTCTAGCCTGTGACAAATCTACTTAATTTAGTTTAGATATGAAAATTGGTCGCATTATTGTTCTTGTTACATTTACAGCCATGAGACAGACTTGTGGTTCTTCAACAGCTGTGCAGAGCAGAGACGTAAATTTAAGGTAAATGCCATCGCTTTGCTATCTTAGATGAATATTAGTATTTAGCACTGTACTCACTTCCTTTATTGTAGGTCAATATCTCATATAAAGTTCTTTTTGTAATAGGTCCTTGAATTATAAAATTTTTAAAATTGTCTTAAGAGGTTCACGAATGGAACTGTAAAAAGCAAAAATGAATTAAGCTTGGGGATCTTATTCTGACTCTGCCACCCAATAGGTATGTAAGTTTGAGGAAGTCATTTAACATTTAAAAAATAAAGACATTGGGGTAACTGACGGACAAGATCTAAAATGCCATGGCTAACGATTTTGGTTTTTGAAGTAAGTGATAGGCAACTTAATATTTTAGGATTAGGTATAGCTCACTGGATATGAGTTTATGAGCTAAGGATTATGGATTTTGAAGATTTCTTTGTTTATAGTTGCTAAGTGCTCATTCATTAACATGCCACAGCCAGCAATAATGCTTTGGAATCATTAACACATATGTATGGAAAACATTATGCAGATTTAATGCTAGACAACATCTAAGGAAACTTTGTTTGGTTTGATGAAATAATATTGGATTATACATTGCATTAAGTGTAAGCTACATAAAGAATTATTTTACCCATGTGTTTACTTTAATGATCTACATTTACGTATGTTGTGATCTAATGCAATTCAGCATCATTTCTACCTTCTGCTATTCCTTCCTTCTAAATTATTAAAAATAATGCCAGCTGATAGAGCCATAAATTTTATAGTAAACTGATCAGCAATACCAAAGTTCCATATTCTATGTAAAACATTAAGAATAAGGCATAAATTTTGGTAATTAGTAAAATATTCTGGGGGAAAATACCACCTGTTGTGGGATATGGAAACCAACTTTGCTAAATATATTTTAGGAAATGATAAAATTCCATTTATACACTGGTAAAGAATGACATGAAGTATTTCTTTTTCAATATTATTTTCTAGTGCATAAGAATTAGAGAAAAGCTAGACCACAGTTTGTTCCAAATACTGAAAGCAGCATTGTTGGTAAACTTGAGATATAATTTTAGGTAAAGCAGTATGTTGTGATACAGAAAATTCAGAAGTAATTTCTAAAGGCATTCTTTGCTATTTATATTTTTCTCTGCATCAAAAAATGAGCAGTCAGAGTAATACAGTATTTCTTGATCACAAAATAAAGAGTTTAATTTTAAAACCATTTATAAGAACAGCCTATGCCTTATATGATCCTGATTTCCCTATTATAATAGAGATTATTTCTTTAAAGGTATTTTGAAATAGGTAGATTTACAAGAATGCCATAGAATAAAATCTTTCTTAAACTACCCTGATGTTTCTGCTCCTGGCCAGTTGCTCAAGGCTGACACCCTGTGGAGGAGGGTATGGGACAGTTAGCCCATACTAGTTAAGCGTACTTGTGTAGAAAACTTAATGCATGAACCGCTCATGGCATGTAAAAGAAAGAATACTTGTTTTGTGCCTGAATTGTTGCCCTTAATAGGACTTTGGATAGAGTACCTTGATGTCAGATTACCCTCAGATTAACCCAAAATAATAATAATAATAAAAAGAGGTCATCAAAGAAGTAGCAATAGGACATTCTAAGATCCGGTTGGATGAGAATAAGTAGTTTGTTCTGCTAGCCTAGAATGTCATACAACCCATACAACCGAAGGGGTTGGAGGGATACAATTACACATTGCCAATTGTAGAGAGCCTTCAATGCCAATGTAATGATTCTGTACTTTGTGGTTTGGGTAAGAGGTGCCATTAAAGGTTTTTGATACACAAATGATGTGATCAGAGCAGCGTTCTGTTACGGTATAGTCAGCAATGATATATTTGGAGAATGTTTTCAGGGAGGGAGTTATTAGAAATCTGGAATACCATAATCTTTTAGAAAACTATTTTGATTGGCATGGTGGTGAATTGAGCCTTAGACATGTTGAATCTGAGGAGAGGGCAAGACAGGTGAGTAGAAATACCCAGCGTTTGGGAAATTAGAAAGAGATATTGACAGAGAAGTCAGGACTAAAGAACAACATTTGTGAAACAATCTAGAAGTGATAGATGAGTCTGTGGGAGCAGAGAAGGTTTCTGGGAAATGTAATTTACAAAAAAAGACCTCAGTAACATCTGTAATTTTTTTAGAGCAAGAAAAAAAGAAGCAGAAGAAAGAGAAAAGGAAATTAGAACAATAAAATCAGTATTTGATTTATCAAGAAAGTCAAGGCAAAGGGAAGTTTTAAAAGACAGAACTAATCAACTATACCGAGAAATGTGCATGGAGATAAGAACTTTCATGCCTAACCACTATTTAATTGAATTGCAACAATGATAATTTTAAATCCCCTTTATCATTCTTTATCATTTGCAAGTAATTCTTAGGATCTGCCATAGAAGAGTGATCAATAATGAATGGAGAAAAATCATACTTTAACATGAATGTTAAATAGAAAATAGAGAATTAATAAATGTACTCTCAATGAGAAGTACAAAGAATTGTACTTCTCAAATTGCAATAAAAGGAATTGTGTATTGTGTGTACTGTAGTGAGTTCCAATAAATTAAATATGGAAGAAAGTTGCTTTTCAGGAGGTCAAATTCCCTCTTTTCTTAACCACCCAACTACTTGTTTCTTTCTTACTCTATTAGGATTTTAAGTATATATTCCCTTGACTTCTCTACTTTAAGTGAGAGCAAGAAAGGAACAGAACATTAATATTGTTATGGGAGCTCTCCTTAGGATTTAAGACTTAGGCTGTGAATTTTATCTTAAGATGTTTGCAGGTGTTATACAAGCTAAATTGAATGACAAAGTGAAGAGCGTGTCAGTACGTGATTAAAGACAAGAAGTAAAATTATTTTGAAATTTACTTACATTTAAGATTCTTTGTGTTTCCTCTGTGAATTCTGTTCATATCTTCGTATAAAACTACATTCTACATGTCTACTTGGTTTTCCTAACATTTTTCTGCCACCTGAGTCTTTTCAATGGTGTTCTTTTCCCCCTTCCCATTGTGTTTTCTTCTCTGATCACGTAACTTTGTCCATTTTATTTGCGTCTTTTTCATTCCACATTGAGATAAAAGAAAATACCATAACGATTGAATGAAAGATGAGAATTTTCATACCTAATTCTATCTTAAAAGATATTCTAGCATATCATTTTATTAACAAAATAATAAATCTGTGCTGATTCTTACAGTTCAGTATCCAATATTGAAATCTAGTCTTGCCCCAATAATAATTTTAGTACAAAAGCAATTCTAATTGAATAATCGGCTACTTAAAAGGATCTGGATCCCAGAAGCATTTGATTTAGTGCCAGAAATCTCCTGTCATTGATGGCCCTTATACTTACTTGCTTTGTAACAGCTGTCGTCAGAATGGTTTCATTTGTTCTTAAATCCTTTGGTCAGATATTTTACAAAACCCACTAGAAAATAAATATTCCAACTAGAATGTTTGGAATGGTTCTATTAAATGGTTGCTTCTGCTAAGCACATCTTGGGTTGTGCTAATATGATGACCTTAGTAAAACTGAATTTGGAAGCACAACATTTGGAAATATCAAACAAATATATAATGAATTTTTCTTTCAAAATATATAGGTCTCTCTATCTTAATGTGAAAGTCATATAAGCTGATTATAAGAATCTAAGATGATTTTAAATTAAATTATGGTTGGGCACTAGGTTACTTTTCCCAAAGGCATTTAATAAATGCTCACAAATTGCCATAGTATAGTTAGATGCAAAGGAAACCACTCAAGAGAACTAATTCTAGTAGACCATGGACATTCTAAGGGTATATGTCCTGAGGTCTTCTGTGAACCCTCAAGTTCAAGATATTTTCACCTCAAAAATTTGGAAAAGCTTTTGCTTCCTGTCTTTATTATGAATCAAACTACTATTGTCTTGTGCAAAGTGTTAACTTTTCACAAGTTACAAGCTCCAAGAAAACTTGCCTTGGGTATAATTTGATTTTTAACTAAGACACTTCCATTGTACATCACAGGTTTTTCTAGATCAATGAGCACAGCTAGAGTAGAGCAAAGCTATGTTAGTGACAGAAAAAGCCATGGGAGTGAAGGACTTGGGTGTGTATGTGTGTATCTGAAGACCTGATCAGCCTTTCGCCTACTTGATTGTCACACAGTTTGAAGAAGTACACAAGCGTAATGTCTAGGAACTATTTCTGTTGTTGTTTGTGTTTTTTTCGGTTTTTACTTTATAATTGCAGAATCCAGGAACTTTGAGATCACATGCAAATAATCAGACAAATGCTCAACCTCTGATTTTAAGACTTTGTTTTACCAAATCTTGCCATATAATATCCATGAAGAATCTCTAGCAGGCTCATCTAATCTGCCGTCCATGGGCTGCGTGCAGATTAGTTGCAGACTGTTTTGGTTATCTGTGATGTCAGATATCATGAAAAGTACGCACGCCCTCCCCCGTCAGTTTTGTTAGTGTTTGTCTGTTTAACATGTGGCCCTACACAACTCTTATTCTTCTAATGTGTGGCAGAAGAAAAAAGGTTGGACATCCCTGAAAGTGAACAAATAAGTTCTCCCTTAATATCCTTTTTAATGTTTTATTGAAGAATTAAGAAAGGATCCATATCTGAAAATTATCTTCCTCCTTAATTGTAAATCTCCACTAGCTCAAAAAAATACCTGGAATATTCCTTCAGAATCAAAGTTGCTTGGCTTGGCTGGGCTTTTTATTTTTATTTTTTGAGACAGAGTCCTGTTGTCTAAGCAAGAGTGCAATGGTGTCTTCATAGCTCACTGCAGCCTCAACCCCTTAGACTTAAGTGATCCTCCTGCCTCAGTCTCTCAAGTAGCTGAGACTGTGGGAGTGCACCACCATGCATAGCTATTTATTTTTTATTTTTCTGTAGAGTAGGATGCCACTTTTGTACAGAGAAATCTCACAATCCAAGGGTGTGATTGCCTTGGACTTCCAGCCTCAAACAATCCTCCTGCCTCTGCCTCCTGAAGTGCTTGGATTATAGGTGTGAGCCACAGATCTCAGCACTTAACATATTTTTTAAGGGTATAGCAGAAGTCATTGTCTTGGTATGAAGAAACCTAAAAGAAGTTTAGGAGGTAAAGAAAGGCTTCCTTTTAATGGCCATCAGTTGTTGACTAGCTTGGTCCAGGTTCTGAGTTTAGAATTGTATCCCCCTACTTCAAGAGCCTGACAGGCTGTCTGAGTGGGGATTCAGTTCACAAAGATCTTAAATCACATATAGCTCTGGCTAAAAGCATTTGGGTTATTTTTAAAAAGAGTTTTGTCATGGCTATTTTTAAAATTTTGTTGGTATAGACACAGGACCTGTAGGACTTAGTAGTTAAGCATTTTGGTAACACAAAATAGACAGAAATTTCCTTTCTGCAGTATATAATCCTTACACTTACAATGTAACACTTGCATTGCTGTAAAAGTTGCCACCTTGACATCTCCAGGGCTAGTGTTACTGCACGTTCCCAAGTGACAAACCAAGGAACACATCGAACATTATGATGTGCTGACAGGAAGAGGATCTGTCTCACAAACAGCCCGTAGCTAACTCTTCACTAGTCTGTCTCTGTAGAAACAAACAAAACCCCACCCAAACCCAAATTCCTCTCTCCACATTCCACCTTTGTCCCATAGCATCCAAGCATTTGATAGATATTTTAAAAATATATTAATTAGTGATTAAAATACATAAAACATTATAATTCCTCATAATCTTAGGCATCATTTAAAGTTTTCCCTTTATACTGAGAGAATTTATTTACCTCCGCTAATAACTATCACCACTCCCTGACTTAGTCCTAGAGGGTACTTAGATCATTGGTTTTCAAATCTGAGAAATCACTTGAAAATCTTTTAAAAGTGGAGATCTTGGGTCCACCTTAGATGACCAAGTTAAAATGTGCGTGGGATGGGGGGTCTTTGCAAATCAAAATATTTAAAACTCTCCAGGTCCTGGAGAGTTTAATGCAGCTGTTCTGCAAAGTAATATGTAGGGAGCCGGAACTATTCCGTTCTAGATCAGGAAAGCTGTTCCTTGAAATAACAATAACTAAACCTGACTTCTCCTATTAATTTACTGTGTTGTATTTCCCTATGGGATTCAGTCTTCCAGCCCATTCAGTGAGAAAATTAAACTCCGGACACCTCAGGTTCCTTCCAGATTTGATAGTCTTTCGCAGTCCAGCATGTTGGTTTGTTCATTTATATATTTATTCTTTAATATGAACTAATTAAAAAGCATCCTCAGGTTTCTTTTAGGAGCATCTATCTAATTGTTTTGGAATTCTTTCTAAAAATATCAGAATTGTATGTTTCCTATTATGATGTACGGTACAAATAATAATGAACTAATTCCCTTCTTACCTTTAATTAAAAAAAAAAATCTGTATCCTCAAGTCCTCAGTATGTATCTACTGTGGCCAATTGGGTCCCCTTTGATATTAGAAAACAAAACCGCAATGGCCACGGCATGCAGATCTCATCACCCGCCACGTGCTTCTTACAAGTTATATGAGCAGTGGTAGCAACATTTATAGTTCTCAAACATTAATTCTTGTCTCTAGGCAACCGAACTTTCTCTTCTCAGAAGATGCCCTTCTTCACTTTTCATCTAGAAATCTCTTTTCCAGCTTTTAAATTTTGGTTGTCAACTACTATATGAAGTCTGCTCTGATATACTCCCTACCCTCACCAACACACATACAGACTGAGTGGGATTATAATTATCCCCTTCTCTATATTACTTCTATGTCTTATATATACTTGTATTCGTATATATAGCACACTGAGTTGTAGTTCTTCTAAGCTCCTTGAGGGTAGAACTGTGTCTTATTCATCTTCACATTTCCAGGGTCTGGCACATAGTAGGTTTTGCATAAATTTGTGAAGCTCATAAACTAGCATATGGTCTAGCATAGAATTCTATCAACCCCCTAGGCTCCATATGTGTACAGTTTCCTTCCGAAAAAACACATCTCAACTAAGATCAACGTGTTTCAAAGTGATATTATCTTTCCCTACCCTTGTCCAGTATTTTTATCAGCTTTTCCTGATTCTATCCCATAGTCTCAGACATTAAGAGACTTCTAATCTGCTAGTGCAATATTCCTCTGCCCTAATAATGTAAAAAGAGCCCTGTTATTCAACCCTAGAAAGATTTCTCATAGACTGGGACTGTATACCATCATACACCTGATGTATTATAGTCACAACTTAATCCTTACTCTTTTTAAAATATGCTGTTTATTCATTTATTAGACATTCATTCACAAATGTATGTTAGGGGCTTTTTATATGCCAGGTAATGTGCAGGACGTAATGGACTGTACAACTTTGATGCCTCTGTTTGTCTTTGTTTCTATTCCTCTGTCTGTTGAGAAGGTATTACCACACCCTTTATCTGGCTGTCAAACTAGATAAACTAGGTACACTCCCTAGAGCTTCCTCTGAGTCATCAAAGAGAAAAAAAAGTCCCTCACACATGTGAGTTTCCAGAACATGTATTTTATCCCAAATTTAATAGTTAGAAAGACGGATTATACAATGTATTATTATAGTTACTTGGCTATTTCCCTAACTCAATGTCAGACCCTAAATCCTTGGAGGTCAGAGATTGCATTTTATTCATTTTTATAACCCCACCTCCTCACACAACGTAGACGCTAAGTTGTCTTGCCAAATGGATTTGAATTCTCCATGTTGCATTGCTCCTACTTTGCCATAAGTCCAGGTTATCACTTCTGTTGAACCTGGTAGAGTAAGCAGAAACGTGTATTTACAAGAAACTTGTAGGCAGACATGAGTATCATTACAGACATGAATCATGTTGCATTACCCAGCCCTCTCTCACCTTTCTCATACATTTTGTCTTTGCTCCAATTAAGGATCTGTTTTATGACATAATATTTTCATTGATTCCTTTTCTGGGCTACATAGCTTATATTATACTTATTTAATAATAGTTTAGCAATAGTAATTGCTTATTTCTTCTTTTATCTTTATCTAAATGTTATATCTTCTGATTCTAATACTCAAGTAACGTTGTGTTCTACAATTACGAAGGTGCTCAATTGTGACTTGAATCTATCTTTACATTATATTATTACAATTTTAATGCAGTTAGGGTATATATTGAGTATTACAATTTTAATACAGTTTTTCCTCTCTTCAAATGGGTATACATTTTTTAAAACCTCTGTACATTATACACAACTGAATATTTTGCTTACAATAAGCCCCTTATCACCTATTTAGTTTGTTTCTTTGGAACAAAATATACTACTTCATTGTTCTATATTAATTGTACGTCTAACACCACTAAATATTAATGATACTTTTTGTATGGAACTGAAAGAAGTCTGCCTAAGAAAATGTTATTGGAAATCTATGTGATTACAAGGGAGGTGTGAAGATTTCTCAACATCAAGAATCTGTATGCTGTACATATTGATTGGTATATACAGTGATACCTTAGAATCCCAATTTAATCAATGCCAGAACCCCATTCCCGTTCTAAATTGTTTGAGTTCCAAGACAATTTTTCCTCTTTAAAATAATAGAAACTGGATTAATTCCTTCCTGGATCCCACAAACTCAAATTTTCAAAATGACTTCAACAGTAAATACACTGAATTTTAAGGTAAAACAATAACAAACAATAATATTTGAATAAAAATATAAATTAATAAAACTAAAAGCATAAAGTATAAAAATATAAAGGCCTGTTTCATCACAATTGAGTCCTTGGTTCAATACCCCTCACTATTCACAAACTCCGTAAACACCTTTACTAACTTCTCTGCTGCTTCCAAGTTAGAACTGGCAGCCTCTCTGCATAACAGCCCTATGGATCCTGTCCTTTTAAACACATCCTTTAGAGCACCCGTATCAGGTGTGCCTTTCACTGAATTATCGCAGCAGACCTAGGCTTTTCTCAAATTATTGTCTCAGAAATCACTTCACAGCCAGCTGTTCTTCATTAATCCAAACTAAGAGGAGTTTTTCTATCTCTTTCATACTTCTCCATCTCCTCGAAGTCAGTATAATAACCCCTTTCGCCACATCAGCTGTTTTGATGGCTTCTTAATTTTTCAAAATTATACAGTGGATCGGCATCCCAGACATCGTAGCGTTAACAGCCACATGTGTCCTGCTTTCATGCTTAGCACTAAGATAGTTCTTACCTTTAATTGTAGCTGTAACAGTTTTCTTCTCTTATTTTCCTCACTGCACTTTTTAGGACCCCTGGCAAATACACTTAGTCGTTATTATATAAAAAAAAAAATTTAAATAGGCACAAAAGCATAAAATATAGCGGTGAAAATCACATGAGATGCTCTCACTCCAGTTTCAGACAACTAACAGAGAGACAAAGGGTATGGGTGGCCCCAGAGCTGAGGAAACGTACTTAACAGAAACAAACAACATGCTGGGCATTCGGATTCCAAAGCAGGATTTCAGGCAACATTTGCTCCAATTTTTCATTCGGATTCTAAGTTGTTCCAGTCCTTGGGCATTTCGATTCTAGGGGCAATACTGTAATCTTAGGAGTTATTTGTTACTATTGTTTTAGCCACATAAATTTTGTATATTTCTACTAAAATTGTATCTAAATTTACTAAGTAGTCAGCTGTTCTGACTAAGAATATGGACATATTTTTTATGAAACACTAACTCCGCAGACATGCAGTCCAGAGCTGAATGGTATCACTGCTCAAGTGTGGCACAAAGACCAGGATTCCTGTTAGCGTCCAGTTCTGCCACTAGGTTGCCTTAGTCTTGATGGTTATAAGTTAGCTGCCCTTCTCCAAGCATTATGTCCATATTTTAGGCAAAGAGAAAAGAAAGGGAAGAGAGGAAAGTCCAAATCCAAATCCATGTGCGCCCATTGAATCCACCCCATTTAATAACAAGCTTCCCCAGAAGCCTCACACAGCGGCCTCTGCTTCCATCCCACTGGCCTGAGTAGTATTGTATGAACACTCCATCACTCCAGCTGAGCTGTGAAGATGAGTATGTTTGCTCAGGCAGTTTGTCACAATGAACACAGGTGGGGTACTTTTGGTGAAAAAGAATGGAAGAATGAATTTGGGGTTACTCACAGTGGTTAGTAAGTACTAGTTAGTTACTAGTTAGTACTGACTCATGGGCCCCCTGGGTTATGTGAACAGAGATGTCATGACTTGAGATACTTCAGTCAGAAGAAATTTTTCTGTTTTCCTTCTAGGAAAATTGAGAAATGCACAAATCTCTGTATTAATGTAGCCAAAGATTAGTGAGTTAGAGAATTGTATTCTAGGTTTTGATATTTTTAACTATACTCAACATGTTCTTAAATACTCAGTATAGACTCAATACTAGGTAAAGGGCAATACGAAGTGACTATGTAAAGATGATTCTTTCCCTCCAAGAAGCTGCTACTGAACTTTGGCAGTGCTGGTGAGGCATTCCGATGGAACATACGTGGGTAGCAGAGCAACAGTGGAGAGTTTAAATAAGTGAATATTTGCATATTTGCAAAGAGAAAAGCAAGTGGTTTATGAGGATGGTAGAAAAAATCATGGACGTTTGAGGTAGTGTAGACATTTTCACAGTGTTGATTCTTCCCAGCCAGCCAACAGTATGGTATGTTCTTCCATTTGTTGATGTCTTCTGCTATTTCTTTTCTTAGGGTTTCAAAATTCTCTTTGTAGAGTTCCTTCACCACTTTTGATAGTATATTCCTAGATATTTCATTTTCTTGGAAGCCACTTCCAGGGGGAATTGTATCTTTGATTTGCTCTTCACTTGGCTGTTATTGGCACATACAAAGGCTGCTGATTTGTGGACATTGATTTTGTTTCCTGAGACATTACCATACTTACTTCCAGGAGTTTTGTGGTTGAGTCTCTGGTGTTTTCTAAGTATAAAATGATCTTCTTGTCCAAGAGGGAGAATTTGACCTCCTCTACCCCCATTTGGATGCCTTATTTCCTTTTCTTGCCTGATTGCAAAGCAAGCTGCAGATTCATTGCAATCCCGATTAAAATATCATCATCATACTTTGCAGAACTAAAAAAAAAATCCTCTTCATTTTGTATGGAACCAGAAAAATTCCTGTATAGCCAAGGCAATTTGTAGTAATTAAAACAACACTGGAGGCTTCACTCTACCAGACCTTAGATTGTATTACAAAACCACAGTGATCAAAACAGCATGGTATTGGTACAAAAATGAGACACAGATGTATGGAACCAAATAAAAAACCAAGAGATGAAACCAGTCTCTTACAACCATCTGTTCTTTGATAAATCAAACCAAAGCATATACTGGGGAAGGAGCCCCTATTCGATAAATTGTGCTGGGAGAATGGGATAACCACATATAAAAGACTGAAATTGGATCTGTATCTTTCACTACTTACAAAAATTTACTCAAGATGGGTAAAATATTTAAATCTAAGACATGAAAAAATAAAAATCCTAGAAGAAAATAGGGAAAAAACTCAAGGATTTCAGCCTGGAAAGAAATTTTATGAAGACGATTCAGTGGCAATAATGACAACAAAAATAATAAAATGGGACTTAATGAAACTGAAAAGTCCTTGCTTTTCAGCTAAGGACACAACAACTAAAGCAAAAAACAACCTTCAGAGTGGGAAAAGATATTTGCATATTATAAATCTGACAAAGGGTTGATAACTAGGATCTATACATAACTCAAATTAACCAACAGAGAAAGAGCTAACAATCCCACCTATCACTAGACAAGAGACATGAACAGAACCTTCTCTGAAGACAGAAGAATGGCTAACAAACATGAAAAGGTGCTTATCATCCCTAATCATCAGAGAAACACAAATCAAAATCACCCTGAGATATCACTTAACCCCTGTGAGAACAGCCCACATCACAAAGTCCCAGCATTGCAGATGCTGGTGTGAAGGTAGAGAGAGAGAGACTTTCACACTGTTTTGGGGACTGCAAACTAATACAACCTCTTTGGAAAGCAGTATGGACAATCCCCAAAGAACTCAGATTAGACATCCTATTTGAGTACTAGGTATTTACCCAGAAGAAAAAAATATTTTTATCATAAACATTTGCACTAGATTGTTGTTGAAGGTAATTTACAATTGCCAAGATGTGGAAATAATCTGAGTGCCCATCAACTTAGGACTGGATTAACAAGCTTTGATATATATATATCACGCAATACTACTCAGTTGTATGAGAAGACAGTGACTTTTCTTAAATCTTTTGTATTAAATGGATGGAGTTGAAACATTCTTCTTAGTAAAGTATCACAAGAATGGAAAGCAAGTATCCAATGTATTCAATTTAATTATGAAACCAGTAGATAATCAAACACTTGCCCGTATAGGAGAAAAACGCAATTCTATTCAAGTTGGGGGAGAGGAGGAGTTTGTGTGCTCCCTCTTAAAGGGCACAAGGTAGGGGTGTATGGCACACCCTTTGGGTGTGGCACACAACTAAAAGAGGGAAAATCGTGACGTGGTCGTTTGTACCCTCAAAATAACTTGAAATAAAAAATAAATAAAATATAAAATCGCGCCTATAATTTATCCTATTAGGGTACATGTGAATTAGTCTAAAGGTTAAATATAAATGTCTTAACACAACATTTACGAGAAAGACATGATGGCTATGTTAGCCAGTTGGATGAGAGTTTTCCAAACTGCATATGGAAGCAACACACTGTATCCTATGATAGAATTAATGTACACAATTATGATCTATAAATAAATAAATAAATAAATAAATAAATAAATAAATAAATCAGACTGCACCAAAATATATATATATAAAATCATAAACTGGAAAAAATCATGGAAGTTGAATTTTATTTATTTATTTTGGCCAGGGCTGAGTTTGAACCCACTACCTCCAGCATATGGTGCCAGCACCCTACCCTTTTGAGCCACAGGTGCCACCAGGAAGTTGAATTTTAAACAAGTTAAGACAAGGAAAAAAATTCATTTGGCAGCTGCAGATAAGGTTCTGAGAAAACTGGAAAACTTAAGAATGTCCTCCTACGTGCAGTGAAGATAAAAGATAGGTTCCATAGTTTTTCTGTATGCTCTGCAGCAATCATATTATAAGCAGCTACTGTAGAAAAGTTAATACATCTTTGGGAATATCTATAAGAAGGTCCCAGGGGCTCGGTGCCTGTAGCTCAAGCAGCTAAGGCACCAGCCACGTACACCAGAGCTGGTGGGTTCTAATCCAGCTCGGGCCTGCCAAACAACAATGACAACAGCCAAAAAATAGCCCGGCATGGTGGTGGCTGCCTGTAGTCCCAGCTACTTGGGAGGTTGAGGCAAGAGAATCACTTAAGCCCAGGAGTTGGAGGTTGGTGTGAGTTGTGATGCCACAGCACTCTACCCAGGGCAACAGCTTGAAGCTCTGTCTTTAAAAAAAAAAAAAAAGTCCGAGGAAACCTTGCTCTCTTTTCATGCAGGCCCCCACTGACATCCAACACAAGCTTTTGCTGCAGTCCAGGTTCCAGGTCCTCCCTCCTTGTAGTGATCATTCTTTTTATGTCCACCTAACCCCCAGAATTGGTTGGTACTACTGGGGCTTTACTATGAGAGCCAGAAAGTTCCGGTAAATTTCTCAAGGACCTAAGTTGAACTTCATTACAAGGTCTTTTAATCCATCACCCTTTTCAAGGTATTTTTGAAATAAATACATCACATCCTTCAGAATTCTCAGTTTGGAGATGGTAGGATACAGGAAGCACAGACATATCTCCTTCCATGAAGGCTGCCTGTCTGGTTGAGGGCTGTCCCATTCTTGGGAGGAAGAATGGGAGGCTCCTAAGGTGTATACGACCCCGGCCAGCCACACCAGGGTTATTCTTGTGCCTGTTTGTCATCACTTCATCCAGGGCACCATGGGGATAAGAATTATCCATAGGTTTAGCTCTGAGATACTGTAAATGCATGAAGATTTTTATTACTATCACCTTTTAGAGTAGATCTTGTGTACTTTCCAGTAATTATCTAGAATGAAATTGAAATGAATTTAGGCTGCTTCTTTAAATTTGTGGTTTATGGAATTAGTGAAGTTGAATTTTGTCTTTTAAAAAAAAGAAAATAGTATAATGCAATTTCCTTTAGAAAAATACAGTGTGAATCTAGAAAACAAGCAAAGTAGACCAAATAGCCATGCTATTTTTGTTCTCATTGCAATTTGTGATTCCTAAATCTTTGAGCATATCAAAACTCACTGAAAACAATGTACATCTTTGGGAGGTGCCTGTGGCTCAAAGGAGTAAGGTGCTGGCCCCATATACCAGAGGTGGTGGGTTCAAACCCGGCCCCGGCCAAAAACTGAAAGAAAAAAAATAAAAACAATGTACATCACGCTCAGGTTTTTGATGGAGCACTGACAATTGGGTTACTTAAATGTAAGATGTATCTTGGCATCACTAAAGAGTCAAAAGGGGGTTAATTTATAACATCATCCCATTACAAATTGCTTTAAAAGAAACATATTTTTAGGAATAATTGATAGTGAGGAATATTTCTTAGGAGCCAAATTAAAATTAATTCTGTAAACAATTGATACAGTTGCTATTTGACATTCCTATTCAATAATTTCCTATCCTGCTAGTCTAAAGCAGGAGTAGCTAATATATTTTCTCTTTGTTACCCTACTTTTTTGCATGCTATTCTATTCACACAGATATTTTTAATAAAAAGAGAAGTCAGGAGAAATGTAAAATAAATTGAAAAGCCTACTCTGTAGCAGATTTCTTATGAAACAAATGATTATCATGTTCCAGCAGAAAACAACAAACTCAGAGTGAAACAGCAGTATGATTTGCAAAGCTGGCGTTCAGTATTTTCATGTATTAGAATTTACATCCTCAATCAATCCATCAAAGGAACGTGACTGAATGAGCTCAGTGTGTTAAACACTTTGCAAGGCAGATACCAGGTACCACAGGGGATTCAAAGATGTTCTGATCCTCAGGGAGTTGACAATCTGGCTAGATAAAAATTCAGGTTAATAACCCTTCTTCTAAGACATTTTAAAGAAAACTTGTAGTTTAAGGTAAAAAAAAAAATAACCTGTTTGACATTTATGGCTTTTTAGAGTGTTCTATGGAATAAATTCAGTTTCTATTTTTTGTGTTTAGTGAATCAGCCATCCCTTAAAAATGAGCAGAATAAGCTTTTGTCCCCCATTTTTGTGCCTCCAGAGGGTTTGTTTATGGTTCTTTAAAACTTGTTTAGGACAGAATTCTAAGATCTAAAAGGCATATTGAAGTTTGTAAACAAGTATAAGGATAATAAGTAACATGGTGGATACAATTAAAGGGGAAATGGGGGCGTCTGTAACAAAAGGGATTGGGCCAGATAGAACAGGGAAGAAAAAGTAAAAAAGGTATTTTAATCATTTTTATATAGCAAAAAATATCATCATGCCAAGACTGGTAGGCCTTTTTTTTTTTTTTGAATCACTTAAACTACAAGTAATAGGTACTGTTTTAATACACAAAAAATCGGAATACTTGTAAGCCAGACCTTCATGTCAGTAAAAGTTTTTCAGAGTTAGTATGTTTTATGAAAAATGTTTATAATTACTGTCATCATTCCACATGCTATTTGCCAGTAGCTTTATTTCTACCGATTAACAAAACAATCTGTGTTTGTAAAAATGACTCAGGCAACACAAAAAGTACACCTGAATTCCAACTTTTCAATAATACCAACACACATTATCCATTGATACCACCAGCATTTATGTTTATAATTTGTATAGTGTAGAAAGAATGTGATTTTATATTTGTAGCTCTTTTTAAGCATATGATTTATTTATAGAGTATACTCACTCGAGGGCCCTGGAAAAGCACGAACATGCTGTAAATGACTTGGGGTGATCCATTTATGTTTTATAATAAAAGCAAGGGTCCAGACTGCGGTATATGGGAGATGCCTTGGGTTCTGCATTTGACTCCTCCACTTACTAACTATGGGACCTTCAGGAGGACATCTCAGTTGGACAGCCTCATTTCCTTTTTCTGTCAACCAAGGAGACTTGACTTAGTATCTAGCTCAAAGATGTTATCATCCTAATGCTTTATTTGTAGCAAAAGAATGTTTCATCTCAGTAATATATTTTTTCAAAAAGCAACCTTCTTTATGTGTTACATTCCTGTCGTTTTGACTTTGATAATGAGTTAGTTCCCTCAATAGCAAAAACAAAAGAAACAAGATTATTTTAAAATTTGGAAGCTTGGACTCAATTCTTCTGGTTAATGTATCCTGATATTCAGAGAAAAAGTGAAATTTGTTGTTAGAATATTATACAGTGTGTATATTCCTTACAGAAAAATGTAATGTCATTCTGTTTTGTTCTGTGTGCCCCTGTGACATGCCAGCTTATCTGTTTAAGAGTCCTTTTCTGTGTGCTCAATTATATATGTAAGGGTTTTAATGAAGAAAAATAAAATAAGGAATATTTAGAAATATAATTATATGGAGGTCAGAACTGTGGAAATTGCTTTTCTCTCAATCACTATAACTTAGCTTTATTGCCTAAATTATATAGTAATAAAAATTATTTTTATACTCCTAACCAGTCTTGGGTCTTGGTAAGATATTTCAATATATATATGTATAAATAAAAAAAAAAGTTCTTTTCTTCTTTCATAGTCACTTTGAAACAGGGTTTCCCTAGTATATTTGAAACCACTAGTTCACATATTTTAGAAACTAGGAAATGAAAAATATAAAAAAATATAAAATTCTTCCAGGAAAAAACCCTTGTTTATCATAATGGCCCTCATTCATTCAAATAAACATCATGAGTAATGGAAAATAATAGAGAGCTGTGTTCAGAATACTCAGGTCCACCCGTTGTGACAACTTAGACAAGTCGCTGAGCTCTCTTTGAGCCTCAGTTTTCTCTTATGTGAGGAGGGCTGCTGGATCATGGGCAGGAAACCGTATTAGAAATGTAAGTTGCAATTAATTTGTTTGGTATTTTATTCTTGCAATGTGATGTGAGCTCTTATAAAAATAAGACCCTGAATGAAGCACTGAACTAAGAATTCAGCCATTCAGCATTTACCCCTGAAGAGGTGAACAGCTCATGAATACGCAGATTAGCTGTGTTTGTTGCCCCAGTTCATTACTGTGCTTGCTCTCATTCATTTTTCAGGATATAAATAATGTCTTCAGAAATATCTAACTTCATTTCTTATTCATAATAGAAGATTAAAGATCTGTTGACAGATGACATGGGTATCTTATGTTCCACTAGCTGGGATCTAGCTGAATAACTTAACACGTAACTGGGAGGATACGTAACAGTAAAGAATGACTTCCTTCGTGGTGGCTGAGTACTGTTTGGAAACAAATGAAAACATGCTGGATACTTTAAAAAATGAAAACAAATTTCTGCTTATTAAATTCTTAGATGTTTGTTAAAATATAAAGGGAATCCAGCTTTGAAAGGGAAATACTAAAAGAGACACAATTACCTATGCTAGAAGCACATTTTCAGATTGTCTGTAGAATGTTTCTCCTGTTCTCCATGAATGGATTTGTGTCCATTCTCCGATTATTTTCCTTGCTGAAGTTTTCTAGCTGTATTTTAATGTTCCTTTTAAGCATTTTCTACATCAATAAAGTACATGCTATTTAAAGGAAAAATCTCTAGAAATAAATATCATTACTAATATGTCAATAACAGAGGACGCCAAAAATAAGGGATGATATTATAAGATATTATACTGATTGCTAATTGATATTAGCCTAATAAATATGGCTTCTACAGACTTTTTTTACCCATTTTTTAAGGTCAGGGAATATTTTTCGAAATAAAATATCTTCAAAACCTTGGATGTGCTCATTACCAGTTGGTGTATCCACATACCCATTCAGATTAGTGTGGTGTGATTTGTCCTGCAGCTGCTTCAAATTAAGAACAGGTGTGGGAGACAGATTATGCAGATACTCATATTAATGTAATTGTCAAATTGGTGTGTTTACCATTGTGCTTTTAAAGAGTAGACTGTACTCCTATTTTAAATGCAAATTAGGTTCATTCTTGAGAGCAGCTATTGGGTAATGAAACTTGGTCCTGGCTTAGAAATGAATAATTTCTAATAGTAACACAGTTTTAAAATTTGACATTTTCTTTCCCATTAAACTCTTTTATATATATATATCTAAAAATACCAGTTTAATATTATTTTTCATGTGTCTATAGTCATGACGGTTTTGTGAATGTTTGAGTTGATTCTGGCACTGGACTATTATTTTCTATTATGGTGGCATGTAGCAATTACTATGATAGCTTCTCATTTCCTTCCATCCTTTTGAGTTCAGAACTCAGTTTTCTATCTTTTGGGATCTAAACGTTCAAAAAATAAATTCTTTGGAGAAATTGTATTACATTTACTTAGGAATAATTGTATTTCACAGAATCTAGTTACTCTCAATTATAGTGTAAGAAAATGCAAACATGGTAATCTAATTGTTTATACCTTCACATTAATCTAATATTTAAAAAAAGAAAATTCTAAACTACTAATTTTGGCATTTTAAACATTTTCGTGACTACAGAACAGGCTTTCACGACCAGCTCGACAGCATATCTGTGTGAGGATTTTGCACTTGCCCAATGTCACGGCTCAGACCCCTCTGCCCAACAAAGAGCTTCCTCTTATTTCCTAGCTGATCTTCTGGGCTCTTCAGGGGCAAGAATTATGGGTCATCATATCTAAGTGGGTGACAAAGGGAAATGAGAACCGGGTCTAAGGAGTCAACCAGAGGTGTTAACACCACTCACATGTTTCCATTTCTCTTTAATCCTCCCTTTCCTCTAATAAAACAAAGATCCTGAAGCCATTATGATTTTATTTGCTTTGTTAGCATAGATTTAGTGCTTATTTTGTTTATAGATAATGTGTATATTTATCCTTTCTCATTTCACTGAATAGTCAACCCAGGCTTAGAAAGGTTTAATTGCATAATATAAAGTAATGGAGCTGGTAATTTGAGCTGGATAGGAACTCAGGTCAGTCTGATTTAGAGTCGTGTGCCTAGGATGTTTTATCATCAGTCACATAGCTTCTGAATTCTGTTCACATGTCTCATTTGGGGACTGGGTATGGTGGTTCATGCCTGTAATCCTAGCACTTTGGGAGGCTGAGGTAGCTCAGGAGTTCAAGACTAGCCTAAGCAACAGAGAGATATTCCCCTCCCATCTCTACTAAAAATAAAACTTGACCTGGGCATCCTGGCATGCACCCATCGTCCCAGCTACTCAGGAGGTTGAGGCAGGAGGACTGTTTAACCTCAGGAGTTTGAGGTTGCTGTGAGCTAAGGTGATGTCATGGCACTCTAGCCTGAGCAACAAAGTGAAACTCTTGTCTCAAAACAAATTGAAAAAAAAAAAAAAAAAAAGAATTTCTCAGTTTTTGTTCTTGGAACTGAGATCAAAATAAGGGAAATAACAAATGACAAGGCATTAGATGTGAATATTACCTTTTCTTGGTTGTCTTCATTGTATGGAATCCAGGGCTATTAATATGTGGTTAAGCTAGAGGAAAGAGCTGAGGAATCCATGGAGAGGGTCTCCGTCAGCACTACCATTAGAAGCTTCCACCGGAATGACTCCCGCTCCCTTTATTCCCTGTCTCCCTTCTATATCCCATCATCCCCACCTGTTGGGCAGCATTGTCAGGATGCCAGTAGGACTTAGTAATAAAGTTAGATGTTTGCTCAGCATTATGTAAAAGAATATTTTAATTGAAAGAAAAAGTAAATGGCAGTGATGGGCTGGAGTTATGCTGGGCATCATGAGAATTTTCAGGTCAAAATGATAAAAAAAAATTTCTATTAGAGAGAGTATTATTTTGTTAAAAAATCATTAGTTCTCTTTCACTGTGTTTTCTCTCTACCTCCCATCAAAATCAGGAAGGGAAAGATGTTTACAGGGACCAAATCGTAATCAGAGATGCCAACAAGATAAACTTTGGTGTGTGTCACCTGCAGTCTCTACTCCTCATTAAAGCGTCTATCAGTTATCCTTATTGGCAAGAAAAGGGGCTTCCACTGAGCCCAACAGCAGATGAAATGTAGCTGATCCAAGGGCTGCTGCTGCTTCCCCTGCAGGGATCAGAAGAACTGCCACATCCTCCAGTCCCCTCCACCATTCCTAGGGGTGACCGTGATCTGAGTCGCTCCCCTCCAGGGAGTAAATAATACAGTAAAAGAGACGCTGGTACTTTGGGAATGTAGAAGAAAAATGATACGATACCGAGTTTTGTTTTAATATATAATGGCTATGGCAGTTCCTACTTCATTCATTGAATCAAGTCTTAATCCAAAAAATACATTCCCCAAAACAGATGGAAAAGAAAAGTGCCATAGTACAACTAATTTAGTGGCAAATTACTCTGACTACCATTTTTCCTTCCATTGGTGAAGTTTTCCAATAAAGTGTTTTGTAACAAAAAAAAAATACATTTCCACAGAAAAAGTGAATGTAATTAAAAGTCTTGTCTAATTACTCCCCAACTCCAAGGACATCCATGGCTATGAGCAAGCAGTAAATGCTTTATTTTGTGGCTACCACTACCTACTTTTGACATTCCTGCTTAAGTTGGTGACAGAGGCACTTCAGAAATACTTTGAATAGAATTTCTTACTTCTAGCTTGATGCTTTAAATTATATCTCTGTGAGAAGATCAGCTAAAGTGAGATTTCTATTCAGAAAAAAACTTCATAACTTTAAAGATACTTTTTTATTGCTTTTTGAAGAAAAAACCCTAAAGCGAGTTGAAGGCTATATAATCTGTGCACTCTATTGCTATGCTGTTTTATTCTGCATATTAAATTCTTGTTTTTACTAGTTTTGTAGTAATTGTGTTTTTTTCTTGAAATTAATATGTTAAATACGGTTTTTACATTAAGCAAGAAAGACTTTGGCTTTAAAAATATATATAATCCCCACCCTAAGTCCTTGGGCTCAAACCTTCTGTCAATACATTCTCGGACAATGAGTCAGGGTGGAAAATCTAAGGTTTATTCTGTGTTTAGTGTCTTGATTCAAAATATTCAGAATATAGACTTACTCAGAGATTGGAAACTGCTTCAATATATTATGCCAGCCATCCTGAAAGCCATTTCAATAGATTCTGTACCCTGGCATTTGTTTTAGAAATAATTGCATGCAAATGTAGTTTAACATCTACTATGTCTCTTAATCCTAACCAGGCATTTTCCATTAGATGTAGTCTGGAAATCACATTAAGAAAAATATATCATCTGTGAAATTATATTCTGAATGCCCTAAATAGCAAAGAAAGGGACAATATCCATTTAAACCTACTAAGAAGTATTCCTTTTTTTCTGAACCCCAAATTTTAAAATGTTCACTTCACTTCCTTTAGTGCTAAATGATAAAACTGAACTGAGATTGTTTTCTGAATTCTTCTATTCCATTTACCACAAAACTTTCTTAAATATGAAAATGTACTACTAGGCCAAATTAAGATATTTTCTTTCTTTTCTTTTCTTTTCTTTTCTTTTTTTTTTTTTTTTTTTTTTGTACAAAAGGTGAGGGAGGGAGGCTGCAGAGTAGCACCAAGGAGGAGAGAAAAAGAAAAGAGAAAAGGGGAGAGAAAAGAGAGGAGAGAGAAAGAGGAGGAGAGTGAAGAGGAAGAAAGAGATGAGAAGAGAGAGGAAGAGAAAAGAAAGGGAGAGAGAAAAGAGGAGCGTTCCCTTATACAGGGAAGTCTCAGAATCAATATTTTGTTCATTATTAGTAATACAAAAAAATTATTTTGTACATCTAGTTGAAACGCAATTCCGCTAAGTTAAATTTCAGTACTGTTCTGTTCTGAAAAGCAGAATTTTCCAAGAAGAATTTTAAAGTAAACTGGCATAAATATGCTATAAGTTACTAGTGTATTTAAGGAAATTAAAGAAAGACTATTAAGAAATAAAACACATGTAAAGTGTCCAAAAGCACCGGACTGGAAGAAAGAGAGGAGTTCAGAAAAATGAAAGTATTCCTTCCCTTTAAGAATCTTTACTTAAGAATCTTTAAATCTTTACTTAAATGAGCATCTGTGTCACTGTCTACGTTGGTCACTGTCACTTCAGGATTACACAAGTAGGAGGATTCCAAGTACCTCAGAAATGTTATTCTCCAAGAAAAAGGCAGGTGGTATACGCATGTAATAATCGTAAGTGCGGAAAGGCCATTTGCTTTCTGCAAAACTTAAAGATCTGGCCTGCGTTTCCCTTTCTGTCCTCAGCCTTAGAAGTATTTTCTCTGACCTTACTGGACCGTCTGTACTGAGCGCACAGGTACCAGACACCTTCTAGCCTTCATACTGTCCACTTCTTTGATCTTAAATGCTCCCCACCTCCATCCCCCCACCCCTATCTGTTAATAATATCCGTTTATTATTACTTAGTCCAAAGCGCCTTACATTGTCAGCATGGTAAGTCCCCCTCCTTCATGCTTCCAGAGCGCCCCGTACCCACTCAACCTACCTCTGTGCCCTCTGTGACACTCCACACTATGGTCTTCCCAATTGATCTGTTCATTTTGAGGCTTAGTTACTCCTATTTGACTTTGTACCCCAATTCTTAACTTAGTGACAATTTTTTTGTCATATCCTGTAGAAGTGTAATGGCAATTCTACAGAAAGCCTGTTTGTTTTTATTATTATATAATGATACGCGTTAAATATTGTCTTCCACTCTCCAGATGTTCATGAGAAATCCAGCTACCTATTTTTTTTTTCAAAAGAGCTTGAAACGTCCTCTTGAATAAAGCAAACTTGTGTACAAGAAGGATGTGAAAATACAGTGTCAAATCCATCAGTATTCTGCAGGAATATCTCATCCCTGAAGTATCCGTTGACTGCTTCCTTCACTCCCTTTCAAAACGCAATAACTGCGTCTCTTACAGGAGTGCTGTGCACATCTTTTGTTTTCCAGTGACTTCAGGCACATGAAAGGTACCTGATTAGCATCCCTGGAGATTTGAGCTGCATGTGTACTTAGTGAACAGGTGTAGGCCCTCACCTCCGCACAGACCACAGTCAGGTCAGCTGCCCTGTCCTTGATTTCAGTCTTACCTGTGGAGACAGCCTGGCTCCTTGGGTAAGAGGTGTCCATATCCTTTCTATTATTGGCTCCTCTGCTGAGATTTCTAACAAGGGTGCCAATTAGTGCCAGTTATGATGGCAGCTTTTTGAAGTGAATAAGAAGGGAATTGACTAAACACAGGGTGGAAAGTCTGACTTTGACACAGTTACATTCTATAATCTTTTAAAATTCTTCACTACTTTTTAAAACTTAAAAATATACAATTTTTAAATTAATTCAAAAATCTTAATTTAGGGATGTCAGCGGATTTAATCAATTAAGTAGTTTAAAATCTCCAGCTTTCCAAATACCTATGGTATCTGCATTGGGACCATTCTGACAGTAGGATAATTCATTGAAATACATATATTAAAGCCGTCTTGTTAGTTTGTATCTTTGGTTTCACATCGCACCAATAGACCTGTGACATAAACAATAAAGTAGACTCAGTCTGAATGTGACAGAATTGCTCAAATGTACAAGGTGAAGCTACACAAAAACCTGATCTCAGAAAGTATAAAAAGGAGAGCAGGATCTAATGGACGGACTACCTGAGTCCCAGTCACTGGGCTGGACAAACTCCCTGGATTTATTATGCAGATGTCATACACCTCAAGGATCAAGTTCCTAGGATAGGGCATTTAATTGGCCTAGCTTGTGTCACCCACCAATCCTTGGGCCAGTCCCATCAATTTGCATATAATGAGATGCAGAATGAGGGGGTCCCCAAAGGAAAACACTGGAGCTATTACCAAAAAGAGGAGTAAAATCAACAGATTTTATAACTTTGTAACAAAGTATTTGTGTAACTTTGAATTGGTTTGCTACTAGACTGTAGTGTGGTTTTGGCAATAGCTATCTTCCCGGAGAAGAATTTTGTTCATTTGACACAAAGAGAAAACAGTAGAGTAATGCAGAGAAATCGCACCAAGTAACACGTTTGTGCAGAAAGATTCATGAATGTATACAATTATCCTCAATCTATGCAATGTATATGTTCCTAAAGATTATAAAAAAATCAAATATATTTTATTTTTCATTTGAATAATTTCTCTCTTAAAGAAATAGTAAGCCCTAATTGAATTTTGTAAATTTGGAATTTCACGTTGAGTTTGTTACCAGTGAATGGTACCAATTCAGCAGGCGCTTACCAGGTAAAAGAAAATATACTGTCTTTAAAAATGTATACTATGTGTATCTTTGGAGAAAACAAATGTAAATATTATAGACTTTCATGAATCACTTCTTCTAATAATATTTTCCATGACCATGGACCTATTCTTTAAAATCACTTGGAATCCGTGGACCTAAGGAATCCTCATTTTGAGCCTAAGTGCTGTGATCTCTGATTCCCACGCACACACCACCACCTACATCATGTGTATTACCCTTCCTCATTCCACTACCTCCCATAATTAGTGACGGCCCTAGACTCGCTCATCATTCTGTATCATCCTCTCTAACCTGGGTACATCACTTGCTCTTTCATTTCCGGGTCTGAGCTCTTCTAACTCCTATCCAAGTGAGCCACAGAGTTTCCTATACAGAGAATCAGACTACCAGGCAGTTTCAGTTCTCACCCTTCTGCTTAGTCCTCATCACTGTTCAGCAATTATTTCGCTGTTCTCTGAACACCTTACACCACCTTACACCGGTTTCCATCCTTCACTTGATCCTCACCGCTCTTTCTTTATACCTCTTCCCTTGAATCTTAGTGACTTCACCTCCAACTTCAGAGGGACAATTTAGAGACCACAAGGCAAGAACATCCTCTGCATCTCTCACCTCTACTCCTGAAACAAATGCATACAACATCTCTAATTATGTTCTTTCATCTCACAGTAAGATTTTCTCTCCAAAGCCAGCTCATCGACCTGGGTGTGACATGCCCTGCAGCCATGTCTCCCAGGACTGTGTCCTCTCAGCTGCTATTCTGCAGTCCTGTATCTACAAGTTCCCCCATTTTGTCGGAGTCTTTCCTTCCCGTCTTTAAAACCAACATCACCAAGGAAGCAAGACCATCATATGTCTATGTTAGCTTTATATCAAGCAGTTATCTTAACCCTCCCCTTTTTTTCAGTATTAAACTTTTGGAAAGAACCATTTACACCTCCACTTCTACTCCTTTTTCAATGTCTTATAGTTTGTTTTCCAACCTTTCTACCTTTCTGAAATAGTTCTATTGAGTAGCGTTGACCACCTCCATTGTATTCAGTTCTCATCCTATGAGACTCTCTCAAATATTTCAGACTTTTGTCACCACTTTTCTTATTATTCCTCCTTTTGTCTTTTGTTGACTTTTCCTATCCACCTTTTTTTTTCAGTTCAATGTTTTTGTCAGTAGTGCTAAACTCTGGCTACACATGACTGTTACTTGGAATGTTTATTTCTTTTAAATGCCTGGTCTCCTCCCAAGACCTAATCAGACATTTGGGGAAGTGGACTCTACCATCAGTATGTGTGCAGAGCGCCCCCAGCAATGCTAATCCACAGACCAGGCTGCAATTGGCTGCTCTTAATCCTCTCACTGCTTCTTGTGGCATTACCACCACATGAGGCTGTGATTCTCAGGTCTCTATCTGGCCTTGTCTCCTGCACTGAGAGGTCTACTAGAAACATCTGCCTAGATGTCCTGCAGTTCACCTCTAGTTTGCTGTTTTCAGATGAAGCAAATTCTCTTCCATTTCTTAAAAAAAAAAAAATTATAGCTCAGCACCTGTAGCTCCAGCAGCTAGGGTGCTAGCCACATACACTGGAACTGGTGGGTTTGAATCCAGCCTGATCCGCCAAAAAATAGCCAGGCATGTGGTGGGTGCCTGTAGTCCCAGCTACTTGGGAGGCTTAGGCAAGCAAATCACTTAAGCCCAAGAGTTTGAGGTTACTGTGAGCTGTAATGTCACGGCATTCTACCCAGGGCAACAGCTTGAGAATCTGTCTCAAAAAAAAAAAAAAAAAATTGTGTCCTCTTATCTTCTAGTCTGCTTCCTGTGCCCTTATCTATTACTGTCTAACTCAGCCAATCAGGTAGTCTTCAAATCCTCTGAAATCAGCTTCTCACATTGAGTATCCTTTCCTTATTCCACTACTATTACTTTGGCCTTCACCATGAATAACTGCCTGGGAAACCTCTGGGGCACTTTAGCCAACTTGTTTACCAGCCAACTACAGCCTGAACTCATTCCTTCTATTTATTTGTCCTCTCCTTTAAAAATAAAAAAATAATCTGCTAAGCCCTTTACATAAGGACTTAATAGAAATCCCCTTTGTCTGGTGTGCAGAACTCTTCCTGGTCCCATTCTTCCCAGCCCCGTCCCTCACCCATTCTCCCCATTTCTACCCAGATTATCACACTTCATAGGCATAATCCTAAACCCTTTGAATTCTCCCTTTCTTCCTTCTCACCTCTCTTTTTCAAGTAATAAGTTACTAGTCACTTTGGGGGGGGGGAGTTAGCTAAAAAATGTCTGTTTTCCAATATGACCAGTCTGTGTATTTTAATTTATTAACGATAAGTTTCTCTCTAATGTGGGATTTTTCACTTAAAATCCATGGGTAGAAGTTAAGGGGCCAATGAATTTGAATGGAGGTAAAATAGCATTATTATTTTCCTTTCTCTTTTTTTTTTTTTTTGAGACAGAGTCTCACTGTGTCACCCTCGGTAGACAAAGAGTCACAGCTCACAGCAACTCAAACTCTTGGGCTTAAACGATTGTCTTGCCTCAACCTCCCAAGTAGCAGAGACTACAGGGGCCCACCACAACGCCTGGTTAAGCATTATTATTTTCCCTCCTAATTGAAACTCAAGATTTTCTTCTATGATAAGTAGAGAAAACAAACCACAGTAATACTGTAATACTAGTAGTATCTGTGGCATTACTAGCAATGGAAATTACATATATTTTCATATCTCATTGTGGTTGGCAAAAATATCTAGAAATAACATTTATGCTCATTACTACTTCAAAATCATCGTGGTTATTAAACTTGCCACTATATCATATTATGTAATACACTAATAAAAAGCACACTTATTAATATTTTACAAATATGACTTTTGAAATATTTTGAGAACTAATTCTCAGTATAATTGATTTGCTTTCCAATCCCCTGTGCTTTGTTTTATGCAACTATATTTTCTTCTTAGAAAGTGATTCAAGATTTTACCAGATTGCCAAAGGATTCATAGCACAAATAATCACCATCACCATTTGGGGGATACCCTTCAAAGGGCACTTGTTTGGCTGTATTCTAGTTTATGAGATAATTTTTTTGACTCTCCTTTGGGGACAAGGACAATTTTCGTTCACTTTTGTATATTTTTTTAATACTTCAACTGGATATATCTGATATTACAATTGTAAAAAATATATTATTATAAAGGGAAATTATAAACATATTTCACTTATAAATGAGGATGCAATATCCTAAACAACATATTGAAAATTTGAATTAAAAAATTATTGTTCAAATAAATAATATACTTTGGTCAAAATTAAATCCAATTTATATGAGAATTAGTTCTATTTTATTTTCTTTTTCTTTTTTTCTCCTTCTTCCTTATCTCTCTGTCTTCTCTTCCCCTGCCATGTCATTAATTGTCCTCATATCAAAGTTGAATACATAGGATTCATGCATCTCCATTCCTGTGATGCTTCACTAAGAATAGTGTGTTCCACCTTCATCCAGGTTAATATAAATGCTACAAAATCTCTACTTTTTAATGGCTGAATACTATTCCATGATACACATATACCACAACTTGTTAATCCATTCCTGGGTTGGTGGGCATTTAGGCTGTTTCCACATTTCAGCAATTATAAATTGGGCTGAGATGAACACTCTAGTACAAGTGTCTTTATAATAAAAGGATTTTTTTCCTTCTGGATAGATGCCCAGTAATGGGATTTCAGGATCAAACAGAAGGTCTGGGTTGAGTTCTTTGAGGTTTCTCCATACCTCCTTCCAAAAAGGTTGTATTAGTTTGCAGTCCCACCAGCAGTGTAAAAGTGTTCCTTTCTCTCTCCACATCCCTGCCAGCATATGTAGTTTTGAGACTTTGTGATATGGGCCATTCTCACTGGGGTTAGATGATATCTCAGGGTGGTTTTAATTTACATTTCTCTAATTATTAGGGATGATGAACGTTTTTTCATATGTTTGCTAGCCATGGGTCTGTCTTCTTTAGAGAAGGTTCTGTTCATCTCTCTTCACCATTGATGTATGGGATTGTTGGCTTTTTTCATGTGGATTAATTTAAGTTCTCTAAAGATTCTAGTTATTAAGCTTTTGTCTGATTCAGAATATGCAAATATCCTTTCCCATTGAGTAGGTTGTCTATTTGCTTTGGTTGTTGTCTCCTTAGCTGTATAGAAGCTTTTCAGTTTAATTAAATCCCATTTGTTTATTTTTGTTTTTGTTGCAATTGCCATGGCAGTCTTCTTCATAAAGTCTTTCCCCAGTCCAATATCTTCCAATGTTTTTCCTATGCTTTATTTGGTAATTTGTATTGTTTCATACCTTAAATTTAAGTCCTTTATCCATCTTGAATCCATTTTTGTGAGTGGGAAAAGGTGTGGGTCTAGTTTCAGTTTTTTACATGAGGATATCCAGTTCTCCCCACACCATTTATTGAATAGGGAGTCTTTCCCCCAGTGGACGTTCATGTTTGGTTTATTGAAGATTAGGTGGTTGTAAGTTGTTGGTTTCATTTCCTGGTTTTCTATTTGATTCCAAATGTCTATGTCTCCATTTTTTCACTTTTATATTCTCATCATTAATGAAGATTATAGCTCATAGCAGGTACTAAAAAAGTGTTGACTAATAGATCAAAAGAACGAGAAATTACTGTCATGCAAATATCCTGGACAGAGGGCAGTATTTCCTCAAGTGTGGTCATAGACCCTGTAAATAACAACCACCAGGATACGTGTTAAAATGCCTGTCCCTGGACCCAATCCTAAATCTTTTGAATCTGAATCTCTAGGAATAGAGCCTTGGTTCTGCATTCACAAGTTTTTCCAGAGATTCTTTTACATTCTAAAGCTGAGAATTTGTACAGTGAGATATGTGATGCACAGCAGCCTTTAATAGACTAATAAATAAAGGACTATTTACAAATAATTTCAACTCCCTGGATTTCATTCCCCTCCTGTGCAAATGGCCATATCATGTCACCTCAATCTTGTGAATCTGTGAGGTCTTTCTGTGTCAGGAAGGTAGGGCAGGGCTAACTACTTCTTTGGGACAATGAATGGAAATTCTTTAGATGTGTTCTCATGGGGATTTGCTCCTCTGGGGCACATGATTCCTGTTTCTTGTTGTCTGATACCAGAAAATAGGCCAACTTCTCGGATCCACCTGTCTTGTGAAATAGTAAAAACATTAGTTCCCTTTCTTCACTTCTTCTGTCAGAGTTAGGCAGTTTTTAATTATTTTTCAGAGATGGGCTATAGAAAGATGATGTTATGTACATTTGGAGAACCAACACATGTCATTCTGGTACAATCCAGTGGCCATACTGTCGTTGGGATGAATTTCATCAGATAGCATGAATGTCCTAAAACAAAACACAAAGCAACAAACAAAATAACTGGATGGGGAGAAAAGTCTATCGACCATTTGTATTTGTACCTGTGTTGAACTTTGATCTGTTTCATGCCATACAAAGAATGACCATGTTTCATGACTAGCTGAACACTCTGTCTTCAATTTTTGCACTGTTAAAATGAAGACCATGATCCCAGTCGAATATTATTTTACCCCCAGTACTATAAAACACTCAAGTTTTAAACATTTTAAAGAAAAATCTGAGGATCCTTTCAGCCAATCTCAAGGAAAAAAAAGTATAATTTAAAACATTTTCATTTTTAGGGAAGATCAATATATAATACTTATGTTAATAGGTATTTTATATTTTTCTGTGAAAAGTATACCTTGTCAACTTGCAAAAAGTATTCTTATAAGTCTTTCACCTTATTACTGAATGCAACACATACTCATATTAACTTCTTGCTTTGCTGCAAGTATCTAAAAGAAAAAAGTATATTTTTTACCCATGTGGGAGAGGCTCTGATTTGCATAATATGTCTACTGATACATTAAAGATTATTAGAATATAAATATGATATCTTGGGGATTTGGGCTTCCTTTATAGTGTATAATAATATATAATACATAGTAGCACTTTAATAGTTTTTTTTAATTTGGCGAAAACGTGAGTGCTATTTATATTAAGTACATGGTGCCAGCATTGTTCTAATTTAGAATTCCATGTATTACCCTATGACAATATCACTTAATACCCCCTTTCTAGAGAGAGAGGCCAAGAGAAGCTCAGTTATCTTGCTCAAGGTCATACTACTAGTATGTGTTGAGTCAAGATAGGAGCCTTGGCAGACTGTCTCCACAGCTAGTATTCTGATTTTCAACACTAAATGACTTACTCTTTATTATTTTAACAGAAAATTACAATGATCCATGTTTAACTTCCTTCTGAAGTTCATGTTGAAAGCCCATTCCAGTTCACTGTCCTGGCCTTTTCACTGTTAAAAGGTTCTTTGGTGCTTATTTGGAACAGATGCAAACACTTAAAACATCCATTCGCATCGTGTCTCCCCGTGATTTGCTAGACTGTGTCAGGTTGCCTCCAGGAGACCCATTTCTAAGTGACTGTCTGATTTCATTTGTCTTCCTACTCCCTCTACAAACCTGCACTTCATGGGTCTGCTAACGTGTGGCTGGCAGAGCTTTATTAGCATCTCTTGCCAACATTCTGTCTTCTGTTGTAGAAAGCTTTCGGGAAGCCATGAGGAGAAAGTGGGTGGGTTTTCAAAGCACAGTTTCTTCAACCAAGCCTATTGGCAAGACACAATGACGGGATAATGGCAGTTCAAAGTTTATTCTCACATACTGTTAACTCCAGGAATTACTGAGAGTTATTTAAAAGTCTTTGCCTTTTGAATGGTTTGCTTTTGTTCTAACTTACTGTTGTTTAATAGATTTGGAGATTAAATTGAGCTTCTCTTTTCACAGATGTTTGCCTTTTAACTCTTTATTTTTATTGCTGGGTTAACTCTTTGGATTATTTAAATGTTATATTTTATAATGTTGCAAAAAGGAGAGAAACAAAATGTCACTATGCCCTCCTCAAGGCACAGTTCTATGTCTCTTGTCTGCAAAGATAATGGCAGTGACATTAATATGTTGGGGGTCTCTCTCTCGTAATAGGAATGGCTGGACAGAAGTGCTTTGGATAGTCAAAGGTTTGGGTTAACAAAAATAAAACATGTCATGGATTTAGAGAATCTAAAATAATGAAAATATACTTGGTACCAATCAAAACATAACCTCTTTTAACAATTTAAATGGCCCTTCAGAATATCTTGCTTTTTGTCAAAGCTACCTTTATGTTTATCAGTTAAATCATATTTGGGAAATGCTTGAGATAACAGCTAAAGAAGATATGGTTGGAATCTACTTAGAGCTGTTGAAATTATGTTTCTGAGACATGTGAGCTAAAATGGGAACATCCTCTCTCTCCGTGAATTCTCAGACTACCGTCCCAAAGCGCCAGAATTGTAGGAAAAATCTAGTGCGAACCTTCCTTAAATCCTTCTTCTATTTTGGTACCTGTATCCCTTACATGGTCATTACAGCCTTTTATTCCATAGTTTGGTTTGTATGTTTCTCTCACTGCACTTGGACGTTGTCTCAAACTGTCCTGCTCGTGTGTGAGACTGACTTCTCTCGGGATCTTTCTTTCTGACCTGACCCGCATGACACATTTTCAGCATCCCCGCCTGTTGGTTTACACTGAAGAAATGCATGATAAAAATTGACTTGGGTGCTCCTGAAAAAGTTCCAGGTGGCATTGCTTACAGAGAGAGCTTTATTTTCAGTATTAAATACAAATAGCATCTTGGCAGCTTTGGAGTTCTTGTAACACTCGCTTTTTATGTGTGTGAGTGGCTGAGGTTTTTCCTTTTGTTCGTGTGGTCCATTGTGATGGTAGGGAGTAGCATTTCATGTTTTTAAGGATGCTTATGACCTTGTTAAATAGCAGTCCAAAACTTGTGTGGCTTGTTTTGATTTTAACCAAAGTTACAGCTGCCTAGCTGTAAAGCAGTCGGTTTCTCTTATTATGACTAGTTCTTCAACTTGGACTGTTTTAAATTGCCTGCAATTAGCATATTTCAACCTTATTTTTAGGTTTAAATTGCAGTGTGAGAGTGTACTCTCCTCTTAGCTAATTAGTGCTATCAAGGAACAGTAGGTTACCTCATTAGTACCATGTGCATTTAATTAAAGAAGAGAAAATTGGAGTTAACCTCATAGTTAATATTTTCACAGAGTGCTACAATGCCAACACCTTCAATTGGAGTCACACCCCTGTGTATCTAATTATGCACTGGTGCCAAATAAGGTTAGTAAGGGTACTATAAGGCTGTTGACAAAATAATTTAGATGAAAACCTGTTTGTTGGATTCTGACAGTAACTGGAGCATTTCTCCCACAGTCATCTTCTGCGGACATCAGGTGACATGCTTCCTCATAAGAAACAGAAGGAAAAGGACAGTTTGGAATCCATTTTTCTTGTTTGCATTAACGTTACTCTTATCTGGAAGAAAATGGCATGTAGTCATGTAAAGAATGTACAATCCACTTCTTAAACAGAGCCCCTGAATTCCATAGATGTATTTGAAAGAATTATTTATAAGATGTAATATTTACATGCATCAAACCACTACAAATACTCCCTGACACCCTTAACACGTCCCGCCTTGCTTTTCTTCTTTTCTGGTAGAGTTATAATTTCCCTTGTGGATCTTATGAATGGGGATCATCCTTTCATATCATACATGAAGTCTAAGGATGTGTTGTCACATGGTCTATTCAAATGCAATGTAATCCTTTTGCCCTTCAGACAAAATCTTTGAAATGTCTGATGCTACTTAGGTAAAAAATGACATTCTATGTCATTTATCAATAAATAATCACTTTGCTTTTATAGATAAAAATGAAAACTATACATTTGAGTACATTGAGTAGCTTTCAATGCAAATGGTACAATTCAACAGGTTTTAACAGATATGATGGAGCCTGGCTTCATGGTCTGCAATATATTTTAATGATAATAATTATGATAATATAATGCATAGCCAAGGCAGTTTATTTAAAGAGATTATTGGGATTGTTGTCACATTACATGGCAGGACAAGATTTATGTCCACTTGTATTAGTTATAATTGATTATAAGTCAGATTATAAGTCAGAGGTTAGCTTTTTTCAAAATTAAATAGAGATAATTAACTTTTAAGGACAAATATCATCCTATACATTAAAATTGCAGTGTCATTTAAATACATAGCAGCATTTATGAATATTGGCCATAATTTTAGCTTGGAAGTGGAAGTGAGGTTTTTAACATGGGATCATAGTACAAAATTAATTAATTTGTTGGTTATTGGTAAAATTACTGTGATTTGAATATTCAGCTTCATATCTGGCAAATTATTACCATTTTTTAAAAATCTATACTAGTATTAACTATGAGACAAAGATGGAATAATCTTATCTATGTTGACCTACCAAAATAGCAATCCCCCCAAAAAATTTTAAAATTATAATGTACCTGATTAGCATAAGCCTTACAATTGAAAAAAAAAAAAGCCAACTCCTGATTCTCTTTGTTCAACCTAGGAATTGCTTCCAGAATCAAAATTATGTGTCTGTGGCCACTCTTCTGGTGATGGGCATCCTCACAACACATTTGCTGTAAGTTTCACTGGACAATAAGAAATTCAGCTACTGAGCACAAGGCCATGGGCCCAGGCCCCGTAAAGAGATGATCTGTGACCTTGTGTAGTCAGTCCCTTTCATTGGTGCAGACAATCAAGATATGACTAATGTTAAGAAACAAATGTGATTAGTTGGTTTTCTGTTACTATTTTGTTCGCACTTCAATTCTGTTTCATCAAAAATACAGTTCACAGTTTC
This sequence comes from Galagoides demidoff, assembly GCA_963574575.1. Classification (NCBI taxonomy): domain Eukaryota; kingdom Metazoa; phylum Chordata; class Mammalia; order Primates; family Galagidae; genus Galagoides; species Galagoides demidoff. The sequence goes on along the minus strand of CAUYQV010093059.1, from coordinate 32,956 downwards.
CGTGAACTGGTGGCATTAAAGCTTACCTTAAATACATGAAAGCTATAACACTACAACCCTTTTCTTTAACTTTAAGGAATAATTTGGCAAGACAGTACTAATATGAAGAAAATAGATGGATATTTTGGATTAATCCAATACATAATTTAAGGAAAAGTTGCTATTCCATGTTCTTCAAGTTGCCATATAAATATGACAATGCCCTTTTTTTTTTTTTTTTACATATTCTGCCACTATAATGTAATTTGTTTCTTTGGACTATAATAGTTGATGAAAATTGCTTTTGTGAGCCAATTCATGTCACAGTCTTGAAAATGAATAGTAATCATGAAGTGCCCATTCAAAACTTTTTAAGTAGTAGAACCTGTGTTGATACTCAGCATGGATTCTACCTGTGTTCTGAAGAAATCTCCAAATATGGAAAGTTATGTGTTTTTATCCATAGTCAGGCCTGTGTATTTGTGGGTTCTGTATCCATGGATTCAATAAACCATGGATAAATAATATTCAGAAAACAAAAATGATGACTGTACTGAACGTTTGCAGACATTCTCCTTGTCATTATTCCTTAAACCATACAGCACGACAACTCTTTACATAGTGTGTATATTATATGAGGTATTGTAGGTAGTCTAGAGATGAGCTTATGGAAGGATCTGTGAAGGTAATCGGCAATACAGTGCTATTTATATAAGAGGCTTGAGCATCCTTGGGGCGTGGTATCCACCGGGGTCTTAGAACCAATCTCTCATGTATACCAAGGGATGGCTGTGCAGAAGTTTTGTTTATTTCCTTAAGAATTGGTATACTTACATAATATGAGTGGGCTAGGGTATTCTTAAATGGAGTCGCCCAAAATTTATGTTTTTTACTACCCTATATACATACTATTTACTTCCTAGTGCGAATGGATAGAACCTAACATAATTAAGGCATAAACAAATATTTATGTCTTCATGAGTGAAAAAGAAATATCTAATTGCACACTTTGGTTAGAAAGAAACTAAATTCAATGAAGAAACATGTTTTCAATACAAGTAGTGTCAGGCCAGATGTGGTTTATGCCTGTAATCCTAGCAGGTTGAGAGGCTAAGGCAGGTGCATCAATTGAAGCCAGGAGTTTGAGACCAGCCTGAGCAACATAGAAAGCCCCCATCTCTACAAAAAGTAAGAAAAATTGCTCAGGCATGGTGACACACACCAATAGTCTCAGCTACTCAGGAGGCTGAGGTGAGAGGATCCCTTCAGCCCAAGAGTTTGAGGTTGCAATGAACTATGATAGCCCCACCTCACTCCAGTCTGGAAAACAGAATGAGAGCATGTTGGGTTTTTTTTCTTTTTAAGTGCCAAATTAATACGGAATATGTATGAAAAAAACAAAATGTTTTGAAAATGTTAGACACAATACAAACATAAACCCATAAAATGAAACATCCATAACGTGCTATTCTATGGAAGTGGTGAATATAGAGGATTGGTAATGTTAATTTTATATATAAAGGTTTCAGGATGATCTAAAGTTATCTGGTTTGGAGTCTCATTCATTTTAGTACTAAAGTATTTGGACTTCTTGAGCTTTCTTTGTAAAAATATTTGAAAAAAAACAGCAAAAATTTAAAAGTAGTGGTAAGCTTTACTGAAGCCACATAATTAAATTTATACAAAGGTTTAAATAATCTTAATTTTTAAGTATTCTAAGTTTCCAGGAAGATAAATTTAAAGCAAACGTCAAATGTAATTACATACCTTAATTTAATAAAGAAGATTAATTCAAAAATATACTTTCAAAAACAGTGCATTAAAAATGGAATAGTGTTTTTAAGTGTTAACACATTTACCTAAAAGAATCTTGATGGAAAAAATTGTTTTCATTAGACTGATGAGTGAGCTAGCTATATAACTAATAGTGTTTATTTTATATCCATAACTATTACCATTTTAAAAGATTCTCCATTCTACCTATGAGAAAAGAAATGTATGGCATCAGACCTTTGTATTTTTACTGACATATTTTCAGAATGAAAATGAGAAATAGACAAATTGAATGATTCACCATAGGCCATATAAGTCCTCAGTGGTAGACTGAATTTATAGACCAAGTTTGTGATCACCAGTGTGTTGGCTTTTCCAAAGGTATGCCAAATTGTTCATGGCTGCCTTCAGAGCTGTGTTGCATAAGAGCCTGTAGCTCTATGTTTATGACACTGGATGAGATGCAGGGACTCTATCAAGGGTGTCCAGCCTTTTTTCTTTTCTGCCATGGATTGTCTGAGTCACACCGTAAATACACACTAATGAAAGTGATTAGCAAAAAAAAAAAAAAGTCTGTGCATACTTTTCATGATATCTGATACCACGGATAAGCAAAACTGTTCTCACAAAATGAGCATGCAGCCCGCAGGTTAGACATAACTGCAGATCATGAAGGAGGTTGGTGAGACCTGGATCCGGTGTGGCTGGTGGGGAAGGGGGAGCATGGCAGTGCGCGTGGCAAGTGTCTGCCATCCCCGCAGTGCAACAAACTTGATCCCTCCATGTAGTCACTGAGTAACTTTTATATTCAGGCTTCTGGGCCTCACAACACACAAAGTAAACATCATTTAAATAGTATGAAGTAGGTGATTATTTTCCATTATTGATTACATTAAATACAAACTTTCTACAAACTAAAACGACTATGTAATGTGAGTTCAAATCAAGACCCCAACTAAAACAGTATTATTTATAGATGGAAGTTTCTATGTGATAGGCAAGGTTCTCTTTTATTTCTCATTAAATTTTTAAAGTATCAAGATTATTGGTAGGCTAAGAAAAGGAGGAAAGGTGGAAAAAGGATAGATGGGGCTTCCTAAAGCCAGCCATATTTCTTTATCATCTGTGGAACCGACATTTATAATAAATTTTGAATCATAATATATAATAGTTCTCAAGTTTTAAAAAATTACTACACAATGCCTATTAAGGGATAATTTAATGTCACACACTATTCATATGGTTGAACCTCCACACACACACATTTTAAGCATGTGTTCCAAACTGGCAGATCACATTTATTTTTATTCTTCTTCCACCCCCACTTCACTTAAAAAATACTAAAAATCCTTTATTAACAAGGCTGAAATAAAGTATCATAAATTGCAGAGAGAAAAAGCAACGTATGCTTGCCAAATGTAGGTTAAAGCCCAAATTACCTTGAAGAAATAATATTACATATTTGTTATTAAACAGATATCAAATACTCTATAGTGCCATCCACTTCAGGTATGAATTATATTTCAAGTTATTTATAAAACATACAATAAAAATGTTTTTCATAGGAATACTCGTGGGAGCTCTGGCTTACTGATAACCATCCAGCAGGAGCCATCCTCAAGTATTTTACCTCCCTATTATCACACCATTGGACACATTTTTTTCTACCCACGAAAAAGTGATATTGATTGTGCGTCTACCAATTAACTGCAACATTGGACAGTCATTGTACCCACTTATATCATCTTTGCCTGAAAATTATAATCTTAAGTTCTATTTATGGTATCTAAAAGAACTATTCAAACTCCCTAGGTTGAATAGTTGATAGTCTAAGGGTATCAATATAATACTCTTATTGTAACTGCATTTTATGGGAAAAATATTAATTTATGGCTTTAAAAGATAAGAGTGTAGAAGTAAGAGAGCTCCACTGTGAGCAATTACTTTCCCATGCTTGCTTTTCACATTCAGTTTTTACAAATGGCATCTCTTTTAATCTGAACAAAATCTTCACTTATTTCACATTTCTTTAAAACTTAGTACTGGGATGGATGCCTTTGTTTTTTTCTTGTTATATCAAACAGCTTTACAGATAAATAACTCTGCCAAGATCCTAAATTTCCATTTCACAATCTTCGACTTCCACTGCTCTGTAGCTGTTGACACCTCATCTGCTTGAGTGACCTCATTAACACCTATTTGCAAATAATCATACTGTTAGTCTTGCCCACAGGTTTTACACCCACATGAATACTGTTTTACATGGGATTCTGCCTGCTAGTTCTAACTGCTGAGGATATTATATCGACTACTTAAGGTCTTTGTCTTTTGGCTGTGATTTTAAAAACCTTTAGCCCTGGGTCAAATGAATCTTTCCATAAACAAAATATTTTGTACTTATATTCTGAATATGAAACTTGGCCAGCTTGGCTGTTTTGTATTTCATTCAAATTAAATTACATTGACCACATTTGATGTTTCCCCCTATGAGTTTTTACTGTTATGATCCCCTCCTCAATATTTCATTATTGGTAGGGATTCTGGATTGAAGGAAATACGGACAAGAGGATAGTTATGATTTTTCAAACTCATTCATTCTCTCTGTCCATAAATTCTACCCAGCATGAAATAATCCATCCTGTGGGCTCTAGAATCAGCTTTTGGCCTTTAATATTGGGCAAATAACTTGGCCCTTCTTAGCTTCATGCTCTCAATCCGGAACAATAATAGTGCTCACCCCTTAGGATGGTTAACGGAATTAACTTTGATAACTCTAAAAGGTACTTATCAAGATGACTGGCTCGTAGTGAGTAGGCAGTAGATGTTGAGGCAGGATCAGCATACTCTTGCTTGAATTAAAGAGGCAATTCTTTTTGCTGTAAATTTCAACACATATTAACACTAAAAGAGACATTGGCCTTTGTACAAGCTTGAGTCATGACCGGGGCTGTTCCCCACTGGGATGAAAGTCTTATATTCATTAATTTACTTGGAATACTAACTTATTCACTCGCCAAAGTCATTGTTGTACAAATGCTTCCTCATTTGTGAAGCGGAAGATAGCTAAGCTAAGTACAAGAAAAAGAAGGCTCCCTCAGCTAGACCTAAATGATGTCCTTCTGGCAGATAAGGATAATTATGGCTGAAAGATGGAAGGAAGAGTGACTGTTCCCTCAATTGTTTGCATCCAGACAGAGCACACACATACCAAGTTAGGAAATGCACGTGTGAATGTCAGATTATAGCCAATATTTTCTATCCTCCTGTGTTGTGAACATATTGGCAAACAGTAACCAGAAGTTAAAGGTAGTCTGTGACTTAGCGGTATTAATAGTTGTAACGTGCTGAACACAACCGGGCATATGTTGCAATAATTTTATGTAGTGTCCTGTTTTATAAAAACTATGCAGCAGGATGTAACTCTTTGCATTAGTGTAAAGATGTACACAATAAACTTGACTTCATTCAATTGCCAATTAAGTGTTAGCAGTACAAATTAGATGTTATTTCACTGTGTTTATTTTTGAGTAGTTTTGAATTGACCATTACAGTGATATTAGTACTATGGTCCCTCAGTAAGAAATAAACTTTAAGATGAAAGATTTCAAGCACTTCCATTGTAACTGATTTTGTTAATGCTATAAAAATACAATGCAGAGTGTCCCCAAAGTTGCCACACATAGGGAAAATGGAAAATTGTAGCTTGGTGTACCTTTATCTACAAAATATTCATTACAACATTTTACAAAATACTTTCAAAATATTCTCTACATCTTGGCCACCTCTTTGTAAAATTTGTGATGAATGTTTTGTAGATAAAGGTAAAATTTCCCTTGTTCCCCATATGTGGCAACTTTTGGGACACCCGGTATAGGAAATATATTCAGGGCTATTATTAAAAATTTTCCAGATGTTTCATTTGGAACAGAATAAAGGTTTCTGTTTTGAAGTCTTAGCTAAAATTTATATGCAACTTTTTGATTAATCTTATTCTTTCTTGGTGTTATTGAAGATATTTATAATTATCTACCTCACTCAGCTGGGACGTAGCTCCCTGGGCTCGTTCGTTCTAGAGACCTCTCCTAAGTGATTGCCTCTCAGCTTCTATTTTATTGTAATATTTGAGATTGCCATGAATTCTCTTGATGTTATTTCCAAGAAGGACCAGTAGCAGAGTTTTTTCAATGGCGGCTCCTCTTTGAAATTTATAATGAATAATTTACTCCCCTTGATGATTCACCAAAGCATTAGTATGGCAGAAATGAGGAGCTGATGAAAGGATGATCTATTTGGTTATCTGATTTTGTTGTTGTTAATATATTTTTCATCAAATAAATTGATACACACACTGTAATATATATGTGGCAATAATGTGAATTTATGGCGCCCATTAGGACACATTAGTTTGCCTTTCACATTTTAAAGTTATTTGTAATAAGTTATTAGTCTCTACAAACAAATATATATTTGGCATTAGCTTCTTAAATTTCTCTCTATAGTTCCTGAATATTTCTAAACACTTCTTAAGGAGATGTATATTCTGTATTTATTGTTTATATTTCTGTTCCTTGTACATATATTTCCACGTCAACTTATTTTTAACATAATAACCAAAAGGCACAGAAAACAAATCATCTTAGTGTATAAATCTTCGTACTTGTGCCTGATCTATGCAAGAAAAAGTTTACTGACAGAGTCCATGCAGCAATATATTTACTTCAAAATCATTTCTAAGCAACTGTGTTTTAAAGTATAATTGTCAAGCATACTTATAAAGTGTACTTATAAAGTAAAGTATAGTATACTTATAAAGTATACTTATAAAGTATATAAGATGTCAGGTTAAGCAAGCACATTAAAACTTAAACCAGAAACTGCATGTTATCCTTTAATTTTTAACCAGTATAGTGCAGAAAGCCTCCTATTGCCAGAGTTCTGTTTTGCTATAATGCATGATGCAGCTTAGATAAAACTATACTTGCTCATTTTTAATTAATCGTATTCACTGACATCATTCATATCAAATGAATGATAATATGTTTGGTACAAATAGATTTATAGTATTGAGAAGATAAAGAGTAAAGTCTTAGAAAGTACCAAGTCAAGGATTTCAAAATGGAACCTTTTTTTTTATTTTAACATCTTGGAAGTTTGATATGTTCAGGCTTTCACAACCATGCTTCTGAGAGCTTTTCCCTGAAATTACAATTTCCATTCTACCAGACCTCCTCCGGTTCTCTCTTAGAAGAGATACTGTGAGATATTTTGCAATATTGGCAGAAATAATCTATGCTACAAATATAAAGTAGTAGTTATAACATCACACTCTGTACTACATATATTTAAATTTTAAGAATAACATCATCATCTTCATTTTAATTTAGAATTTTATATGTGAAATATATAGGCTGGCTTAAAACAATATAAGACACAAGTAAGAAACTTCATCATAAACTATTACAGTAAAGGGGAGCCATCAAGCACACATCTCAGAGATGAAATCTCATTCTATCAAGGAAAATTCATAAAGTCGCAGATGGCTGTGTAATTGTAGAGGGAGAAATTGTCAAAATGGTGTCATAGGAATTTGATAAACAAGTTTAGAAGTTCAGTATGTCGAGAGCATCATATATCCACTTAATAAATATTTTTGGTGCATAATTAATATAAAATTAAAATTAGAAAATCAATGTGAATAAAAAAACACTGTCATTCTATTCCTATTTTTCCCTAAATCCTTACTGCCTATAAGTTGTAAGTATAAGAGAGAATACCTCTTCTACTCTCGTATATTATATAGAGACTTGATATAAATACACAGTTTTTCTACATCTACTTTTTCCTCTTTACACACATCTCCGCTGTGTAGAAATATTGTGCTCTTTTTCCTGTTAAAATTAAAAAGGAAGGGATATCTACTTCCCATGGATTTTCATCCTATATGGACCAATATACTATTACAGCTAAAAGGAACCTTATGTTTCATCTAATTCAACTCCTTTGTTATACATTGGAAAAAGCAATGTTAAGGAATTGATGAAATCTCCCCATTACTCATGGAATGCAGGGGAACTTTTGAGGATCCAATAGTTCTTTTGTCTGGACCCATGGTTCATATGCATTAATTTTGTCCCATTGTATATTTTAATTCTGTATATCTGTTAAATAAGGAAATCATTCAGTTTTTACAAATGTTGCGAATCACATTTAGCTGTGAATAAGTTTTGAAAAACAGATTTTCTGATCATTTTTGAAATTACTATATATTATCAGTGCATGACGACTTGTGGTTTATTAAGGACACGTAAAGGTCTCCAGTATTTCTATGAGATGATATTATTTATTGGTTAATGTTTTAAAAATAAAAATTTAGTAATTCCCTCAGAAATTTTTTTTCTTTTTTTTTTTTGAGACAGAGTCTCAAGTTGTTGTCCTGGGTAGAGTACTGTGCTGTCATAGCTCACAGCAACTTCCAACTCTTGGGCTCAAGCGATCCTCTTGCCTCAGTTTTTTCTATTTTAATAGAGATGGGGTCTTGCTTTTGCTCAGGCTGGTCTCGAACTCATGAGCTCAAGCAATCCATCTGCCTCGGTCTCCCTGAGTGGTAGGACTAAAGGCATGAGCCACCATACCCAGCCTCTCTCAGAAATTTTTTAAAGAGAATTGTGAAGTTCCTGACTGTTGATCAATTTCTTATAACCTTTTATTAGGACTTAGGGCTTCCATTGGGAAGCAAAGATTTTTTTTAACAATATATAGAGCATTCCAAAGATAGTTCCTCATGCTTAAAGGAATAAGCCTAATAGTTAGCAAGTCTTAATCTTTTAAAAATATTTTCCTTTATTTTGACTACACACTCAAGAACTATCAATTGCTCTGTAAAAAGGACCAAACCCTGAGAATTTTCCTGGCTTTCCAGCTTATCTTTTTATTATTTATCAGATCTGTGTTGTCTTAACAATTGAAAATGGATATTAGTAAATTTGGTATGCCATTCTAACCTTGAAACACCAAAAACAGTGAGGTAATAATCTGATATTTAAAAATTAGACATTCAATATGTAAAGGATATTAAACATCTAAATATTATACATTTAATATGTAAAGGACAGATACCAGATTGATCTTATAAAAACACTAAGTATATACCATTCATTTTTATCCTGTAAAATATATTCATGGCACTTATGATAGAAATAATTATAGAGATTAGAATTCTTTGGAGAAGTAGTGGTTCTAAATAAGTCCTGCAAGGGATCTGGAACAATTGATTACACCATTGGTGATTAGCCTGTACTGATTTGTTCCTGACACCATCATAGGATATGTGAACCCTCCTCTGCCACTGCCTCTTACTACTGCATGGTCTTTATTGGCTACTAGGTATCTACTGAATAAGATAACTACCTAAGCCATGCAGTTATGTGACCTCTCCCTCCAAAACTGGGCTCTTTTTCCCCCTATCTTATCCTTTATTATTTCACAAACAAAAACAGTGGATCCTGACAAATATATACACTTCTATTCTTGAAGATTCTATATTCCATTTGTTTCTGTCCCTCTGTAGCCTGCTACCCTTTCTTTTCTTCTTATTAAATTCTACTGGTCATGCAAAGCCCCGATCATTTACTATCCCACATGAATGCTGTTTTTACCAATGTTGTTCACATTGATTAATTCCTCCTTAACCTTGTGTGTCTATACTTATCTAATCCAAAGTTTTTGTATTATTCTTACATAACCCCTGATACTCAATTTCATTGAACACATATTTATTGCACATGTATACAATCACAATTCTAAGGAACGTTTTCCATAAAATGATGCATATTCACCTACATTTGAGAAATGTAGACTATCATAATGAAGAAATATATAACTTAAGATGTGAAAAACATATGCAAACTGTAAAGAGAGGTTTAGGTACTGTAGTGAGAAATTAGGGACAAGTAGATAGGAGAGGTTTACTTAAGGTAAGGTTTTATTTTATTTCATTTTTTTTTTTTTGAGACAGATTCTCACTCCATCGCCCTCAGTAGAGTGCCATGACATCATCATAGCTCACAGCAACCTCAAACTCTTGGGCTCAAGCCATCCCCTTGCCTCAGTTTTCCTATTTTTGTTAGGAACAGGATCTTGCCCTTGCTCAGGCTAGTCTTGAACTCCTGAGCTCAAGCAATCCACCTGCCTCAGTCTGCATCTAGCCTGGGGTAAAGTTTTAAAAAGAAATGCATTGACATCCATAGTCTCTGCTTATATGGACCAGAGCCAAAATTTAACCTTTTAAATCTTCCTTTTAAAGGACCTTATATCTTCTCATATAATATATATATATTCTTATATTCTTATATATATATTCAAGGACCTTGAATATTCAGTAAGATTTAGTTCCTTATGCTTAAGGAAAAGGATGTAACATAACCATATCATCCTATTGAAGATACTCTTGAGAGCAATAAAAAAAAGTGATTGGAATGAGAAAAAGTATTGGAGTCTATCTGAACAGGTTAGAGGATGTTGTCCAAAAAACCAACAATGGTAAGATTAACCATTGTTAATGGTTAAGGGGAAGGACAAGGTAAGGAAATAAAGACAAGTTTAAAGAACAATCCCATAGTTAAGTATGCTTATAATTAGAGAAATAGAAGAAATTGAGATTCCTGGAATTTTGTACCTGGTTATTTGTATATGGTTGGTTATGAACCTGGTAATATCTACGGCATAGAATGAATGGCAGGCTTGAAAGTTGGAGTAGAAAGTTGGAGGTGCTAAGTTTTGTTTAGGAAGTGGGATATCTGTGCTCAGCGGGATGTTAACCCTGAATTGGAGATGACGTTTTTGGAAATCATATCATGTATAGCAGACTAAGATCCCATAATTTTGAAGGAGATAATGAAGAGGAAGAAAGTACAGAGAAACACCCAGCTAAGACATTGGGTGAAGAAAGAAAGAACTAGCAAAGAATGTGACTCTATTAGAAAAGAGAAAACCAGGAATCAGCAGTCAAAGGACAATAAAAGATACGAGCACACACATACACACAGACACACACACATAGGAGATTTGGTGCCAATATCTTTTGTAAAAAAATAAAGACTTTTCAGGGTAGTTTTAGGATTACAGTAAAATTGAGAGGAAGGTACAGAGATTTTCCATTTATACCCTATTCCCATTCCCACAGGCTCTCTCACGACCAACATCCCCACTAGTGTACCATGTTGTAACCATTTGTTTACCTGTGAGAACATATCGTATTCATCCAGTCCATAGTTAATATTACAGTTCACTCTGATTGTTGTGTTCTGCAGGTTTGGACAAATGTATAATTATAAGTATCCACCATTTATAGTATTATGCAGATTTTTTCACTGCCCTAAAAATCTCTATGCCCTCCATATTTATCTTTCCCTTCTGGCAACTGGAAAACTAATGGTGGTTGGCATTGTTGAATACTGGCTTATGGTTTAAAGACTGTGAGATGAGACATGAAGAAAGTCATTAGATTTAGCAAGACTGTTTTCAATAGATTATACACTTTTGCATTGACTTGAATGGTAACAGACAGCGGCGTTTGTAGACATAAGTAGTGTACACTGGTCTTTTGGGAAAAACAGGGCTGATAAAGGGGAAGATGATACGATGGTGTCTTGAGACAATAGTGGAACTGAGGAAAGTCTTGTAGGGTGACTGGAGATGAAAAAATTAGAAATGAAAGAGGGAAAAGAATAAAGAATCAAAACAAAGCCTAACAGGTGATGGGGTAGCAGTGATGGCATTAAGGGAACAGATGGAGGTAATTAGTTTCTAAAAGGGATAGAAATCCACTTTCATCTGAATTGGACAAAAATTTGATGTTGATTAAACTCATAGATTATTACCTCGTTTATATTATTTGTTAAGTCTCTTTATGCCTTGTGACTACCATTATGTCCTCCCTTCCCCCCCACCCCCAGTGCTGTAACATCTGAATTAACTTTATTTCAGCTTTTACGGATTCTGGGACAGGCCCCATGAAAGAAGGAAGGGATATGCTATGTTTTTTTAAATTTCCTAGATGTGACAGCCTTGCTCTCGTATTTGTTACACTTGATGATAGTATATGCTAAAGGGATCAGTACTCATTAGAGTTAAAACTTAGCAAGCATTTCCTCATTTAAGATTCTCCTAGCACAGTCACAGAGTGTTCTTTCCTTCCAAAAGTTAAGATGGATTAGCATAAATCTGAAGAACATTAATTATTTTTAAGAAACATTTAGATATATTAAGATCTTGAACTTTTTAAGTAATTGGTTAATTTTTGGTAATTAATAAAGGTTTTCACTTTTTAGAAAAATCTTTTTGGGAGAACAGATCACGTAACAGGAGTGAAATATATGCAGAAATATTATGATAGTCTCTTTTTCACTGTAGCATCTGTTTAAAATCGTAAGAGCAGCCCAATAAACCAACCACTGAAACTGGCCTTAGACATAACTTAACTGCTTAAATATGTGTTTAGTACAATGATATGATAAAGTTATATCCTGAAACAAAAACCTTCTTTTCTTTATGTTTATAAAATTGAAACTGGAGTGTAAGCTTAAAGCATTTACAACATGAATGCTTGAGTACATACAGACATAACAGCAGAAGACCCAAACAGGGGTCTTGCTCTTGGAGTCTACATTTGAGAAAAGTTCCCTTATCGCTGGGCCTTCGCTGCACGTTTCGCCTTTCTGCACCTCACACCTGTGTCTCTCCCCCTCCTGATTTTTCTTTGTATTGTGTCCAGGTAATTGTCCAAGTACCAACCCTTAGGACTTACCGTCAACCTTCCCTCCCCCATAAACATCTGCTAATCCTCCTTTACCAGGACATGTTCTAAATTGATGACTAATGACAATAAATTATCTCTTTCATAAAAATAGTCACCTGTTCATAATAGATAATATTTCTGCTTTACAAAGTGGATCTAAAATAGTAGAATTTCAAGAATTGGTGATTTACAGTTGGACTATACTATCTCCAAATATGTCTGTGACTTCTGAGCTATTTTTACATAATTCTTACCAAAATTATTCATTTTTAACATGAATTAACATAATCAGAGTCCCTTTTCTTTTTATTTTTTTTCAGTTACCTGCTAAGAAAATTTGTTGATGCTCTTCAAACTGAAATTATTTTTTTATTTTATCCTTTACTAGAGTTTAAACCAAAGTATCAGGTATGTCAGGTTTTATGAGGCAGAAATCACAATGTGGTCACTTTGGTAGAAAGCGACCCTTTGGGAGGGAGCAACCCTCCCCAGTAATTTTTTTTTATGTGTATTTACACTACATTTTTTCTGGAGGAAATTCAGTATAATAAAAAATAATAATAATTTACTTAGGGCCACATTTTAGTAAATGATTGAGCCAAGATCCAAACTCAGGTCTGTCTGACTCCAAGATCTTTCTATCACACCACCTGTGGCATTTTTCTGATTGTTTTTAATACTTCACCATGAACATATTTGAAAAAAAGCTTTTCACCCCCACATTAGAACCGTACCCAAATATTTGAATGGTTTTAGTTTCCTTGAACCACTTTGACTTTGCTTTTTTCTACCTCCTATTAACAGGGATTTTCAGCTCCACCAACTTTCAACAAGAACCCAAAAAAGGATTTGACAATTGTTAGGCAATATTCCAACTTATGCTTTCACAAATCGAGCCATTGTTTTTCTCCTGACCACAACTTCCTATATTCCTTCTATCAGTTTACATTTCCTTATCTTTCTTGACCCAACACTTCACCCTCATTACCTTTTTTCTTCTGTTTGACAGTCTAAGTGCTTACGTAGCATTCTCCATTTTGCTATATTTCTAAAATCTCTCCTTTCTAGCTAGTGAGTTGCTATTTCCTGTTTTGAGTTGATTTTCAATAAGACTTTAATATTCACTCTACCCTGACTATGCTGACACTTTTCCCACCTCTATGCTTTTGCCCACGGAAGTCTCTCCCTCTTTTCTTCTACCTGAAGTAGTAAAATTCATGAAGTCTCTATCATGTCCTGGCTAAAGTATTTTCATCTTGCCACCATAAAACCCACATGGATTAGAAAGTCCTTCCATTTTTTCTCAGTTTTTTTTTTTTTTTTTTGCTATAGTATGATTACTTTGGGGGCAAATTATTTCACTTTTCCATGCTACATATTAAGAAATGAACACAAGTGTTCCAGAACAGTTTTGGGTACATAGTAGGTACTTAAGAGAGGAATCTCCTTTTGATTTGCTTTGGTGAAATTTAGTTTTCTTTTGCTTTATGTTTACTCTAAATATTCTTCATAGAATCAAGGAGGAGTGTAGTTTTGAGTGAAAACATAACGGGAAGGAATATTCAATTTCATTTTTGTTCCATGTATCATCCAGTAGGTTTTTCTTACTGAGCAGAAAAGTTTCAGAATTATATAAAGATATTTGGAAATAGTAAGACATTGAAGAATGGACAGTAATTTTGTTAAGTTTAGCAGTCTTTAAATCAACATTTCTTGAACTTAGGTAGCCATCAGGGCCACACTTTTCTGAATCTCCTCCCCCAAACTTAGAGGTTTGTTACTTTCAGTGAATGGGTCAGAAAAATGTATATTTCCACCAAGTGCCCCCTGTGATCCTGATGGTTAGTCAAAATTAGGAAATATTGAATCCAGAACCTCCCCATACAAAGTGTATTCTATCTGCCATGCCAGATCTCCTGGGAATTTGTTAAAAATGCAAGATCTCATGCTCTATCATACACCTCCTGAATTATGATCTGAATTTTAACAAGATTCTTAGTTAATTTATGCTCATTAAAGTTTAAGAAGCATCGTCATAAAATGCAACAATTGGAAAGCAAACATTCTATTCTGTTGTTTTAAAATATATGTGTGTGTGTATCTATTTTTAACATGCTACAAGAAAGCATGCACATGCTTTTACAATGTAAAGAAATATTTAGGATCTTTATAGTTATCTTAATAACTATAAAGTTATTATTAATATGTAATATTTAAGATAATTAAAAGTGTAAGGAAAACACAATTTTATGGTTTGGGATTATACTTAGCATAGTTTTTAGGTATCTGGCTGGAGTTTTGTGTGTGTGAGACGAAAGTGTGTCTGCGCAAACTGATTACTTTGAGTAAATTCAAAGTAATTTAAAAGTAAGATAATTCCAGTAATGTAGGATCTTTGGAGTTCTGCCTACAAAATGCAACTGGCTTGATTGACTGAAGTTTTTGCCTGGTCATTCCTGAATATCAGATGCACTCAGTAATTGAACTAAATAAGGCCTAATGATTAGAGTGATGTTTAAAGAAGTGTCTTATAATGCTTAGTCTCTAATATTCCTGTATGTATGTCAGGAATAAAAAGATTATTGTGGGATGAAGGGAAGATACAAAGATCTACCGTAATGTGACTTATAGGAAGTATAAGTGATGTTTGCTCTTCCATTAAGATTCCACATATAAATACCTTATTATCATTTGTAAAATTAAGTGACATTTCATGGAATGCCTGATGACTTTAATTTATGCATTAAATATGCACATATATTTTAACAATATTTACATCTTATAATACACTTAATAATGACTTCTCTCATCATGTTATTTATTGCTTAACCATTTCTTTGATTTTACTTATTTTTAAAAATTAAAAACTATTTATGATTTACATTAATATAATATAGTTAAAACTATTTATAGTTTTTAATTTTATATTTATGGTTTTAACTACATTACATTAATGTAAATCATTTCTGTTTATTCTGAAATGGTGATATAAATTAGTATTTGAATACATTTCCATCTTAACTGAGACTTTTGTGGGATGCTTTCCCTCAAAACAGTCATCTAAAATATATCTGGATGTCCAGATTTCAAACATTAGTTTACATTTACTGTTCTTCTATTTAATGATTAAATATGTTTTAAGCTGCATATTGCTTACTATAAACAACAGCACGTAATTCTGTGCAATTGCAATGCACCTATAAAAATGTCCTTTGTACTAGTATAAGCAGTTTTATTAGCAAAATCGTTCTCCTAGCTGCTAGCATTGATAAAGCCTAATTAATCATTACTACTTATAGCTGAATTTAACAGGTACTCATTATCTAACAAACTTTAAAATTTTAAATGTTTATTCCTGAGTTCTAGCCTTCATTTGTTTGAATGAACCAAATATAAATACATAAAAATATAGTAATTCTTAAACTTGGAAAATTGTCATTAATTCAATTTAGGTTATATTGACTCTTATTGTCAGTATTTTCAAGAATGTGTGAATAAAATACAGTGCCTTATGGCAAGTCACAGATGAATACACACACAGAAGTATTTTCTAAATGAGTGAGATGATTCTCTCACAAGGCAATAGTTTCTCAAAGTTCAGACCCGCTGCTAACTTGGTGAATGTCAGGTCATTAAATCCACATCTCTTAGTGCTTTACTGATGACTTTTTTGACATTTTCCATCCTCATTTTAAAACACCTTTAATATTTGGTTTAAATTTCCTTGCTTTTTATAACCAACAAGTCTCAGCTCCATTGTTGACTTCGATTTTTTTAAAAAAAAGTATTTTAAAAGGATTAAATAAGGTTTAAAAAATAGACATAAAAGTGATTCTTCTCCCCTAAACTCAGAAGGAAACACCTTTATAAGTTTTTATTTTTCTTGAAAATGGAAAATCTCCCTGTCAGAAACTTGGTAGTTCATGTTTTCTTCATGGCTATTGCTCTCTGGGATCTGAACAAAATTGTTTTTCTGGGAGCATTCAATAATGAACAGGTTATTGGTTACTGCTTTGGAATTTGTCTCTAGATCTCCAATCACATTGAATATATGCTGGTTGATGTCCAGTTCATGAACTGAAAGGACTTCTGAAGGTGTTTCTTAAACAGGACGTTTTGGCAGCCCCCACATCCAACCTCTCAAAAAATAAACTGGACAAGGAAAGTCTTCCCTGTCACACACACCCACCCCCCATTAACTGATTGCTCCCACTGAATTCCTGCAGCGGTTATTAGATGAATCATAATCCTTCCATGAACTGATTTATTAACAATAGACTATGGCAACTCACTGATAAAAAAAAATAGGAGTTTATTCATTTTTGTAACAACCAATGTAGGTAGTTCTGAGTTCTTTTAGTGGTTAATCTTTATCACTAAAATAATAAACTTGAATATCTATTTTTCTCCCTATTGATTTTTTGCTGTAAATGATAGTTCTTTCAGAAAAAATAATACCCAGTAGGTCATTTTTATTTTATAGAGTCATTAAAAATCTTTGAAGGTTCTAATTAAAGAAGATTCTTTAGGCTTCCCTGAATTACCTGCTTCAACTTTTGCCACTGGTTACGCGTGACCATTATTTTTCATTGTTTCTTATGCTGTTCAGCCCTCTAATGTTTTTGTTGGTCCAATATGTGGAGGAAGGACTGGGCTGATTAATAAGGTCAGTGTCTGCAGTAAATATTCTGTGTAGTGGTGTTTCTTTCTGTTCTGTATATATTTCTTCGTACGTGTTTCTGCCTGGTTTCTTTCAACAATAAATGTCTCCCTTCACATGGGGATGTGTTGACAGCCAGGCTTCACTTTAGGGTCTTCATTTGAGGATTGCCCACGCCAAGTCACCACAACTGGGGCATAACCAACTTAATCTGTACATTTGTAATAGAAGCTGGGAGTTAGAGCTGTGCTGTGCTTACCTTTCAAATTTCTCCATCCACGTTGGTGCTCTTTCCAGTTTGTTTTCTTAGACTAATAATGCACTTTTCAGACTTTATCCTGGGGGCAAAAGCCATTTCTGCAAGAAAGCGTGCTCTATTAGGTGGAGAGGGTGTGGGAGGAGTAGGTGTTTTACCAGCTTGCCCATTCTCAATGGTGGATTTTAATTAATTCCCCTGATGATTGTACCACGGCCTACCCTTGCCCTTTGAGTTCCCTGGGAAGTAAGAGCTTACTACTGGTATTTTAGGCTGTGTTTTTTTCTCTCTTTTGTTTGTCAACCTAAGTCTTTTCACCTATTCACTCTCTACCTGGTTTCTCAAACTTGCTGATACTCTGCTGGCACCTTTTTCTCTTTTTTCCCCCAGCATTGGTATAATTTTATTATTTTTAAAACAGAGAGAGAAAGGATGTAGACTTAGGTGCTTATTCTATTATTTTAAACCAGAAGTCAATAGTTCTTTTTGAATAAAATATTATATTACTGTAAGCAATAATACGTGTGATCACCTGGTATATATGTATGTGTCCGTGTTACAAAATGAATATATTGGGCTCTGGTGCCACGTTTCCTACCTAAAGAGCAGAGTATGCCCTTTTCTTAGAGCACCAATTTTGCCTGCTATTCACTTAATTTACTCAGTTCAGTTAGTTTTGATTCCTATCAAAACCAATTTGAGTGACTTTTTCTTTCCCAAATATGAAATATATACCCCAAAGAACTTCCGCCTACAGGTGAAGCTATCATGAAAATTTAAAGCCATGATCTTGGCCAAATATTAGAGTGAAGAGCTTTGCCATGTTAATGTGCACGGCAGCAAACCTTACATCCTGCTGTTCCTTGAACCTGACTCTCCAGATGAAGGACTGAAAAGCCTCTCACAGGGTAATACTGTGATACCAGCTTTCCTCTGCTGCCTGCAGGCTGCCTGGGGGGTCCTATATTATTATGACTTCCCCAGCCCGTTCCTAGGGGAAGGTCGATATAACTGAGACAGACCCGACTGTGGTGCTTCTCATATGCAGATATGTGCAGAGAAGACTTAGAGCCTTTTGAGACCTTTTAGGCTGTTTCTTGCTCTGAAATTCTTTGACGTTAGAACATACCACATTTCACAATAGAATTCTGTCTGACAATGGGATACGAACTTATTCCACTTGAATCCGCCAGGGGTTGGTGTTGTGTTTGTAAGAGGAAGAAGATGATGAATGATTATCTTGGGAGAACAAGAAAAGGGTAGACATGTGTGTTTTCTTCTGGACCATGTAGGAAAATGCCCTGTTAGACAAAGGGGAAAAATCAGACCATCTTTTTTAACTTAGGTACGATTATTTTGTTTTAATAAACAACAATATGATTATAGTACATGCTTATTCTAGGGAAATCATAGACTCAGAAATCCGTGTGACAAAGGAAACTTTAAAGTAAATCAGGACTTCTGTTTTTCCAAAATTGTTTTACTATTAACTGGGTGCCTTTTCTCAAAATGCTTTTCTATGTTCAAACCAGTCCAGTATTTACCTTCCTTCCACATATCTTAAAATTCTCCTAAAAGTACTTCCTCATATTCAATATTTTTATGACTTAAATAAAGCAAGTTAAATTTCATTAATCTCTAAGTGAATGCTTCCCGTATGTATAGGCTGAATCTTGGACACATACCTTAGCCACTGTAGTGTACTCCCCCAAATTACCTCATTCACCAAGGGAGTTTCTAAATGACTGATTACTGAGGTTCCCCACTTTCACACTTTTTCTGTAATGCAGTAACTTTATCTCTTACTTTGATTAGTTCTAAACATTATCTAAAAAATTTAGTACAAAATATTTTTGGAGACCATTTATATCCATACAGTTTAAGATTAATTAGGTGGCAGTGCCCTCAGTTTTAGAAATATGGTTAGAGAAAATTTGAAAAAAAAATTATGATAGTAATTTTCATATTCAGTTATCTTACAGTGAATCGTGTTCAGTTATATTTTGAGTGGAAGCTACATTAGAATTTTTTTTTTTTCCAATGAGTGTGCTCTCTGACCAGGTGAGCCCTGAGATGTAAATTCTATTCGTCAGCCTGCCATGGACTATGTGTATAACCTCAGGCAAGGTGGTTTATCTCCCTTGGAATGGATCTTAGTCTATAAAATGGGGGAGGGCACCATTCCCAATCTGTCCCACTGCACTGTAAGGTATGATCCCATAAGCAATGTGCAAGGTAGTTAGTGACTGACTCAGGCTTCCCTTCTAAGCTGCTTGAAAGGTCACGCGTTCTCTACCAAGCATTCCCTGCAGCCTTGTCCACAGATCTTTCCTTTCTTTTTTCTTTTCTTTTCTTTTCTTTTTTTTTTTTTTGTAGAGACAGAGTCTCACCTTGTTGCCCTTGATAGAGTGCTGTGGCGTCACACAGCTCACAGCAACCTCCAACTCTTGGACTTAAGCAATTCTCTTGCTCAGCCTCCCAAGTAGCTGGACTATAGGCACCCGGATCTCTCCACATGCAATGATGAGTATATTGTATATATGCATTAACAGAGGAGCCGTAGCCATACATGGCTATCAGATACTTGAAATATTACTGCTGTGACTCAGAAACCTAACGTTTACTTTTGTTTAATTTTAAGTTATTTAAAGTTAGCTTTAAAAAGGCATACGTGTCTACTGGCAACTGTGTTATACCATAATGAGAAGTTAGAAACATCTGAGACCTATTGTAGTATTTCTTAAATACAGATGTAAACATACATGGAGTTAGAGATTTGACTCAAATAATAATTTAGGTGAGCAAATGGTTCTTAACATTTAAAAATACTTTTCAAATTAAAGGTAGGAGTACATGGATAGTGCTGCTATCTTTTTGTGGCATTCATGGTAGAGAAGTTACTGAGACATTGCCTTTATTAATAAAAATATACTTCTAAAAATAATGTTCATATGTATTATTCTTGTAAGTCTTATATTTTTATTTTATTGTTTTGAGTTCAGGCTTCACTATATGCTTATCTAGGTCCCCATGGTAATCTACTGAGTCCCTTAATTTCATTTTAAATGAAATATATGTCATAGTATGAGATCCAACAAACATTATGCTTTTTATTTAGAGTTTTTAAAGCAGATATAAATGGCTACTCTTAATTTATATCCCCTTTTGTCTCCCTTGGGATAACATTACTGCCCATTTATATCAAACCTATCACGTCCTATTTTCTTTACAGATCTATTTCAATCCAAACCTGTAAATATTACCTGCCTTGATTAGCTTTTCTTTTTTAGATTTACTTTCAAGTACCAGTAATAGTCTGTAACTAGGTTTAACTCATCCCTTTGGACTAGTCAGGACTCTACAATTAAGGATATGTTATTTTAGAACAATGGATGTTATAATAAAAAAATTACAAGTAACCTATCTAAGAAGATAAAAGTAATACAGCATTCTATTATGTTAAAAATTGGCATCTTTTGACATCAACTTGATATTTCTGTGAATGTCCATTTACCTCAAGTGGTTTCTTCAAAAATGAGTTAGCTCTCATCTTTGTTGCAACAAATTGAGGCACGAAGTTCAACTTTGTGGACTGAATGATAAAACATTTGGAGGTTGTTCAACTTGCTTTGTTTTTATTATATTTAGCTTTGCTCACTGGGTCTTCATCATCCAGTTCCTTGGATTCCATATCAGTAAATTCCATGAGGTTAAGTCAAAATTTTTTTCTTTGGATTTATTTTTCAGTTGTTTAAAAATAAGGACTTTCAAGTATATTATGTAGTTTTAGGTTAAGTGATTTCAATTTTTTTTCCAATGCATTTTTATGTGTCTTTTTAAAATTGCAGTTTTGAAAATGTAGGAAGTACAGATAAGCAAAAAGAAAAAATATTCTGTCCAACCACATAGCTTTAATATATCTCAGAAAAGGGAACCAAATTAGAGAGGGGAGTGTGTGTATGTCTGTGTGTATTATTCATATCTTTAATTTTTTAGGTTGAATTTATCAAATAATTGCTGTATTAAAATGTAAACATATTTTTGATACACACTTATAGCCAAAAAGTTGGTAGAAATCCAATTTATAGAATAACCAGCCAAGCTTGCCCATTCTGTGTGTGTATGAGTAGGCGTATATATATATACATACACACACACATCTTCCCACTTTTTTGTCGACGTAGATTATCTTTTTTATCATCCCTATTATAATCAATGAAAAAATTATTGCTTGTCATTATTTTAATTTGGATTTCATTTATTACTGAAGAAGTTGAATATTTTTTTCATGTTTATAGACTATTCATATATCTCTGTATAAGTTAATGGGATTTCACAGTTTGAATTTTCATATGTAAACTATTTCCAAAATTTACTTGGTCCCAAATCCCCCTTTTGCAGAGTATCTTGTTTCCTAGAATATATTTTTGGGCAACATTGGTAGACACTGTTTAGTATCGTATTTAATTACCAAAATTTTTATTAAGTGTTTAACCAGCAACCAAATTTAGTAGGTTTATTGAAGCTCCTTATATTGCAGAGAGGGTCTATCCTTCATTTTATATATATGATGCTAAAAAGTATAGAAATTAACTAAATATTTATAAGGTGATTGAGCCATAAATCGTTACCAGATCAAGTCGTTAAATATTAGGAAAGTCTTCACTTAAGTTGACCTAAGGAAGTTTTCCATGTCTATTTTGGAAGCACTGCTATTAGGTTAAGTTAGAAGGACCTATTTTATGAAATAAATTATCTTTCAGGAAACTGAAAGTGCAAATATGTGTACATTTCAAAAACTGATACTATATTTGGTTTATTGATATTTATCATAATGCAGCTTATTTTAACCCTATATATTAATACCTAGTCTCCAATAATCAGTTTGATTTATAATATTTAAATAATTGCTACACTATTTTTCTGTATAATTCAAAGCATATATTCTAAAGTCTTCCTAAGGAAAAAAAAAATCTGTGTCTACCTATTAAAATTGCTAAGTGTCCTGGGGGGTAAATGGGAGGTTCAATTTAGGCAAATCATCTACCATGGGCTACCCAGCCCACCCTCACCCCCACCTTCAACTTAATTAGGCTGTCAATCACAATTAGTTGCATTATACATTTTCACAGTCCGCCTGATCAGTACTTTGTTTCAGCCAAGCTTAGCAAATGGGTAGCAGGTTGACTGTAATGTTGAGCAAGGAAAAACTACTATATGGAAGATTTTAACTCTGGAGCTCTTTGTTACACAACTTACACATAAAGTAAATGAGCAAGGTAAGCTAAATAAACAGAAGTTTGCAAAAAGAATAAAGTACCACATGAGAACAAATTCTACTTATAGGACTATTTAAAATGTGAGCATTAGGGGCCAAACTTTGTTTCCAGTGTTTCA
The DNA here is from genome assembly GCA_963574575.1 of Galagoides demidoff. NCBI lineage: Eukaryota > Metazoa > Chordata > Mammalia > Primates > Galagidae > Galagoides > Galagoides demidoff. The sequence goes on along the minus strand of CAUYQV010093059.1, from coordinate 10,096 downwards.
GGTTTCCAATGAAATGAAATCTATATTCATAAAAATATGCTCATGTTGAAATAAACTATATTGCTGACATCTCCTATTTCAGTCCAAGTCCTGTTAAAATTCTGAAGACTGAATTAAGGTTTTACTTAGTTTTGAAATGCCAGTAGGTAGAATTAGCCCATTGATGTCTCATGTTTATTATGGGGAGGGTAGTGATATGAGAGTTATTTATATGCTACTGCTGAAGGTCATCTGTCACCAAGGTCTGAGTTTGCACATGTCTGCCTCCTAAGGGTACATGTTATCAGATAGTACACAGAGTTGTCACTGCTGCAGATACTGGCATGCTGGGGGGTTGTCAGAAAGTCATGCAAAAAATTCAAAACTTTCAACGTCTGCCATAAATGTGTTAAATCTTCATATATCTACCTGGAGATTTAGAAGGGCCAAAACATATACACACATTTAAAGAAAGGAAAAACCTTATTGACACTGTAGTAATATATACTGATCACATTTATCTTGTACGTGTATACCATACATGTATTTGGGGGAGAGATAATCTCACTTTGTCACACTAGCCTAACTCGAAGAAACCTCAAAGTCCTAGGTTCAAGCAATCCTTCTGCCTCAGCCTCCCCAGTAGATGGGACTACAGACACATGCCACAATGCCCCACTAGTTTTTCTATTTTTAGCAGAGGCGGTTCTCACTCTTGCTCAGGCTGGTCTGAAACTCCTAAACTCAAGAGAGCCTCCTGCCTCAGCTCCCAGAGTGCTTGGATTACAGGCATGAGCCAATGATATACTGTCTTGCAATTGCAGAAGTCAATTGTGGCTGAGTGAGTAGGGCGCTGGCCCCATATATCAACTTGAGTATTATACTTTTAATACACTTTTTCCTTTCTTAAAATGTATATACATTTTTGGTACCATTTGTATTTTCTATATTAAGTAAATAAAGATATTTTCTCAAGGTTGCACATTGTTTATTACGGGGGAGGGAAGATAAAATCCAGAAGAAGCAGACCCTGTAAGTCTCATAATTTTTATTAACAACAGTGATTTCACACCCAGAACTTCAACCTCTAAGACTCTATTTGTGTTTGCAAGGAACAAGTGCCTTTATAACATAATGAACTTATATTATAAAGGAAACAGTCTTAATAAGGAAAAGGCATCCTTATGATTCATAAAATTGATTTTATCACATCTGACCTAATTGGTCATTCCTGCCTAGTAACGGAGAGAAAGGTGAAAATCCTATGCTATTTTAATTTATCTGTCTTAATTATAATACTCTTTTGCTACCGGCTTTACTGTATTAACTTTCCATTTTGTAATTAACCACTACAAATCTATATTAATTTTCGTATTTTCTAGAACTGACAAACCATTTTCATTATATTGTCAGACAGAGGAGTATTAAACAATCACCCAAACACAGATCTAAGGCACCAATAAAATAATAATATTGATCTCAGAACTTTCTACCTGCAAGTATGGAAAATTGTATTATATGTGCTATAGAAAACATGGACTCTTTTTTTCACAATCTGGTTTATTTCCTTGCCTGAAAGGAGTTTATGGTAATGACAAAAGTGGAGAAGAGTGGATCTCTAAATATCAAACGTAGTAAACAAGAGATGTACTGACCCATTGTATATGAGAGGTAAAATGTAAGGACTTTATTCTTCATTCACCATTAGTTGAATGTCAAATAAAAGGCAAAGAAGTAGGGTGGCACCTGTGGCTCAGTGGGTAGGGTGCCTTCTTCATATACTGAGGGTGGTAGATTCAAACCCAGTCCCAGCCAAACTGCAACCAAAACATAGCCGGGTGTTGCGGCGGGCACCTATAGTCCCAGCTACTTGGGAGGCTGAGGGAAGAGAATTGCCTAAGCCCAAGAGCTAGAGGTTGCAGTGAGCTGTGACGCCATGGCACTCTACCCAGGACTACACAGTGAGACTCTGTCTCTTAAAAATAAATAAATAAATAAATAAATGGCAAAGAAATAATCCACAGTGCTAATCCTCAGGACATAACCAAGTAGGAAGCCTAAAAAAGGTGTAAGGACAGACCAACCCCCTAATCCTGACAATACACTGTAACCAGTGATCCAGGGGAGCCGCTGTTGGAATGTGAAGAGGATCACATGTCCAGATGGGGAGTTCAGGATGAGGGTCTGTCAGGACAAACTTCTCCAGAAAAGTTGACAATTAAAGTCAATCTGAAGATGGAGTCACCCATAAGAATTGAGAATATTTTGAGGTAAGGCATGAAGTGAAAAATAAGACTGGTTTCAGCAGAATAAGGAACCTCACAACAAGGAAATATTTCAACATTTTTTAAATTAATATTAAGGCAGGCCCCACATCTGCATGTGTCATGCAGAATCTCAAGGGGAAGCAGTGGTTTTGTCCTCAAAACACAGAGATTAATAATGCCGGAAGAGGCCGTCATTCTTGTCTCCTCAATAGAAATATCGCATTTCCCCCATATTATTAAAGAAAGAAATCATGGTTCCCTTGAAGATGTTTTCCCCTTATGAAAAGAGTCCCCTTTCCTGGGAGTGGGTCCCCATTGGCCACTGCTTGTGCTTCTTGGAACTTTGCAGTTTGTACCAAACACTGCTTGAGGGAGCCATGTGGAGACTGCAAACTGAGAGCTGGATGGAGCTGTTTGGGGTGCCCAGAGATGGCATTTCACGATTTAAAGGCAAATGGAAAATGTCTAGAAAGTCAGGTCCCCCCAAGAGAGAGCTTTTTGAAGCTAGTCCCTCTTGGGCTGATTATAAGACTAATCAGCCATTTATCAAGCAAGCCATTATATGTCTGACCATATGAATAAACATAATTCATGCAAATATAATTTATGTTAAATACATTCTCGAGTTATTATGCACAATATTTTCTTCATCAGAAAGCAGTGACCAAAAGTGCACATATATTTGCAGTAATTCTTTTCAGCATCTTGAATATCCCATTTTCTTCCTGCCATTGATGAAAGACTGGCAGTTCCTCTGAGGAAGTTACCCCCCCCCATGTCTGTCCCGGGCATTTAGAACAGAGTTACTTATTTCAGAAGCTATACATTAGGATGATAGTCTGGTATTTAAGGTTTTAACAGTACTTCAAATTTTGTTCTGTTAACAAAGCTTGACATCCTGGGCTCATTAATAAACAAATCTGAATGCTTCCGTCTCCTTCCTGACCTCAGAGGTACCCATTAGTGACTTTGCTCCATTGTACTATAATGTAATCACAGATGCCAAAGTAGCAGCACATTTTCTTTGTTAATCAGAAAAAATTTACAATCATACTGTTTCCCAAAAGAACCCCCAAAGCTGTCTGTTTTTTTTGTTTTTGCATGAAGAAATATTGGGGGCTCCTCACAACACTCCTATTTTTGAGATATAAATTATATATTTTAAATAAATTATTGTTGCAAACTTAAAGTGGCATTTCTGTGGTCAACCCATTTAAAAAACAGCCAGCATGTAAATCTAAAAGATTACAGCTGTACATGTAAATCTAAAAGATTACAGGTACTAATGAAGAACATGAAAAGTACTGTAATTTATCAGTGTGCCTCTCTGGCAGGAGTATGGAGCTATGCCTGAAGGCCAGTAGCTCCCTTACACAATTCTTTGAAGGTAAACCCAGTAAAATATCCCAAAATTATTTCACTATAAATATTTAAAAATAGCCTTTTAAGAAAAGTATTGTTCGTCTATGGAGGAGAGAGAATATTTATTCCATATATCTATTTCTCTGCCGATTCATTTGGATATACTCGTATGATAAAATACAATCGTAAAGAAGAGAATCAAATGTTCAGACACCACCATGTATGACAGCAGAGATGACAGCTGTACTTCATTACTAAGCCAGTGTACTCCCAGGTTGGGTGACTAGACACAGTTGTACACGTTGTGCCCTACCTGAGAGCAACAGGTCATGGGGTAATTGAGGCCAAGATCCAAACTTTGTTGCCATGTGCCTGAGGGGTTAAAAGAGTATAAAAGCACCTTGTAGGTTAATAGAGATCCATTGGCCAGGAAAGAGAGCCTTTGATCATGATCAAGTACAACAAATACTTGTAGAGTCCTTTCAATCAATAGGACTATAACAGTCAACTCCACTGAAGAAGGACAGTCGCCTACTCAAGAAGTGTCTCAAGCTTTCTGGATAATAAACGTTTCTGCCTCAAGTCCAGTGCAAAAATATCCCAGCAAACCCTGACTTTTTAGGGACCGACACTACTCCCATGTTCTTATATTCCCGACCCCTAGTATACTAAAAATGCATGTTCATGTTTATTTAATTAATATATAAATAAATCAGAACTGAATAAATGTTACCCCCTACCATAGTGGTTCCTTTGGATTATGCTATACTTGTAGGTACTCTTGTGGTCAAGAAGTCTTAAGAAAAAGGGATGGTCCAGGCAGGGTGGCTCATGCCTATAATCCTAGCACTCTGGGAGGCCAAGTCTGACGGATTGCTTGAGGCCAGGAGTTCCAGACCAGCCTGAGCCAGAGTAAAAAACTGTCTCTAAAAACTAGCCAGACATTGTGGCAGATGGCTGGAGTCCTAGCTACTAGGGAGGCTGAGACAAGAGGATTATTTGAGCCCAGGTTACTGTGAGCTATGATGCCAGAGCACTCTACCAAGGGTAACATAGTGAGACTGTCTCATAAAAAAGGGGGGGGATGGGTAGGGATGGTTAGTTCTACCTTGAATCATTGGTTTTACATTCCCAAACCAGGTAAACCAGTGCATCTTGCTTCATGCCCATAGGCATCACACTTTTCCGTGATTAGAAGACACGTCCACGTTCATATTTTTACAAAAGTCCACAGGACCGTGTATACATGTAGTAGGTTATTTTCACACGACTTATTATTAAATCAGTGATAGACCTCATGACGGACACTGCCTCACAGTTGAGGAATGTGGCTTCTGAGAATGGGGTCCCATTTGTGTGGCTGGCAATTTTGCTCAATCCGAAGCAAATGGAGATGACGTTTTTTTCATTGTGAGCTGTGGGTTTCTCACTTTGATTTTTTTCTATCTTTTATTTAGATCCAGCTATCTTTAATATTTATTTCTTCATTGATCTTTTCTAAAGTAAACTTCAAATTTTTTTTAAAAGTCAAATTGTGGTAAAATACATGTCAGATAGATTTGTAAAGGTACAGATCAATAGTGTTAAGCAACTAATCTCCACAACTCTTTTGCCTTGCAAAACAGAAATACCCATTAAACAGCATACAGCAAACTGTTTCATGGAATGTAACGTACATATAAAATAGTGCGTTATCCAGAAGTATATAGCTTTGAATTTTCACAAATTGAATACGCTGGTGTAACCACAATCCAGACTGAGAAATAGAAGATTACCAGCATCTCTTTCCCCCTCAGTTACTATGTGGGATCTAGCAATATTGCTAAATTCTCTTATTTATTTGTATAGATTGTAGAGAATTTTAGAGTTCTTACATAAATAGCCGTGTTATTCATAGATAATGATATTTTCATTTTTTTCAATCCTTATACTTAAAAAAATTTTTTTTACATTATTGTATTGTCTAGAACTTCCCATAGGGTGATAAGCAGATGTGAGGATAATGCATCCTTTTTCTCATCTCCCATCTAAGGAGAAAGCTTTCTGTATTTCTCCATTAAGTATGATGTTTAGTATAGGTTTCTATAGCTACTTTATCAGATTAAGAATGATCCCAGCCATTCCACATTTACTAATTGTTTTCATCTGAGCAAGTATTAAATTGTTTCAATTGTCTTTTTTTCTGATATGTTGCGATAATCCTATTGTCTTTCCCTTATTTTATTACTATAATGAATTATATGGATATATTTTGAAATTTATTTTATTATTTATTTTAATTTAATTGGACACATTTGTGGAAGACTGTCATTATTTCTTTCTTAAAGTTTAGGAAAATTCACTGAAAATCGATTGGGACTGGAAATTTCCTTGTGGGAACATTTCTAATTCAATTTCTTCACTAGATATGAGACTATTTAGATTTTCTACTACTTTTGCTAAGATATTTCCAGGAATTTAGTCAGTTCACCTAAAATATTAAATATATTGACATCAAAATTTTCATAAAATCTTTATATTTTAATGCCTATACAATCTGTAGTGATTTCACTTCCCTGTTTTCAGTTCTGGTATTGGTTATTTCTGTCTCTATTTTTTATAATATCAGTATTGATACAATTACATCAGTTTTTTTAAGAAACATCCATTTTGTTGATTTTTCTCTGTTGCATTTTGAAGATGTGATTATGCATTTTAAAAGTTTCATAGACTGCAGTTTTTAGAGCAATTTGAGGTTTACAGAAAAATTAAGTATAAAATGCCGAGCGTTCCCATGTATTCTGTCCCCCGCTTTCTACATTCAGTTTTTTCTCGTAGAATCTTGCTTTGGTATGGCCCCTTTGATAAAATGGATGAACCAATATTAATGCAGTATTAGTAACCAAAGGCCACAGCGGGCATTAAGATTCACTTTTTATCTCATACAGCTCTGTAGGTTTGACAAATGCCTAGTGTCGTGTGTCCATTAACACAGAAACATACAGGTTAGTTTCACTGGTCTGAAACTCTCCTGTACTCCACTATATACTTCATCCCCTCATCTGTCCAACCACTGAACACCACCTATTTTTTTTTTTTGGAGACAGTGTCTTACTATGTAGCCCTAGGTAGAGTGCTGTGGCATCACAGCTCAGGCTACCTCTAACTCTTGAGCTTAAACAATTCTCTTACCTCAGCCTCCCAAGTAGCTGAGACTACAGGTGCCTGCCACAGCGCCTGGCTATTTTTGTTGTTGTTGTTGTTGTTTAGCAGGCCCAGGCTGGGCTCAAACCCGCCTGCCTCTGTGTATGTGGCCAGCACCCTTACCACTGAGCGACAGGCACCGGGCTCACCACTGATCTTTTTAACACCATAATTGTTTTGTTTTACCGTCATAAACTTGGACTCATACAGTATGTAGCCTTTTCAGACTGGCTTCTTTTACTTTGCAACATGAATTTGAGTTTCTTCCATGTCTTTTCATGTCATGACAGATGTTTTCTTTTCACTGAATAATATCCCATTGTAGGGATGTATCAAAGTTTTTATCCATTCACTGATTGAAAGATATATTGATTGATTTCAGCTTTTGGAAATTATGAATTTGTAGTATATGTGTGCAGGTTTTTGTGTAGGCATGAGTCTTTAACTCAACTAGATAAATATAGAAGAGCACAACTACTGGCCCGTATGACAATACTATTTTGCTTTATAAGAAGCTGCCAAACTGCCTTCTATAGTAGATGTACCATTTTGTATTCCCAGCAATGGAGAGTTCCACATCCTTGTCAGCATTTTGTGTTTTCAGTATTTTGGGTTTTAGCTTTTATGATAGGTCTGTAGTGGTTTCTCATTTTATTTTTCCATTAGCTAATGACATAAACTATTCAACATCTTTTTATATGCATGCTTGCTATCTGTATATATTCTTTGGTGAGATAACAGTTCATGTATTTTCCCCATAATTTAATTGAGTTGTTATTATCTTATGGAGTTTGAAGGGTTCTTTGCATATCTCAGATGCAAGTATTTATCAGATTTGTGTTTTAACAAATATTTTTCTCCCAGTATGCAGCTTGTATTCTCATTATTTCAACTGTGTTTTGCAAAGCGGAAGGGTTTTGTTTTAATGATAATCTAAATGATCAATTTTTTTTAGTGGATCGACCAGTTCGTGTAGTATCTAAAAACTAAAGTTCAGACCTAAGGTCACCTAGATTTTCATCTATGTCATCATCTAGAGATCTTATTGTTTTGTGTTTTACATTCCGTCTGTTATCTAAATTGTGTGTTTCTAATGTCATTAATTTCTGTTCTGAACTTTATTGTTTCCCTCATTTCTTTCTTTCTTTTTTTTTTTTTTGGTTTGGCTTTAATTTACAGTTCCTTTTCTAAGCTATTAAGGCAGACGCACAGAATAGATTTTTCAACCTTAATTTCTAATACATATATTTAGGATGATAAATGTACTTTTATTCACAGAATTAGCTTAATCTTACAACTTGACATATTGTAGTTTCATAAACATTCAGTTTAAAATAACTTATTGTTTTCATTAGCATTCATTAACTCATAGATTATTTAGAAGTTTATTGTTTTATTTCAAAATATTTGGGCATTTATTTAGTTAGCTGTTGTTACTAATGCTACTGTGGTAAGAAAGCATCAGTGATTTCAAGCCTGTGGAATTTGTTCAGTCTTGTTTTATGGCCCACAATATGGTTTATTATGATATAGTTCCATATCTACTAGAAAAAATGTTTTTCCTTATTTGGTACACCATCAATGTTATAAATATGTTTGTATGCATACAGATATGATTGTGTAGTAATTAGTTTGTTTATTCATTGTGGTGTTCACATGTTCTCTAATCTTACTGACTTTACATCTGCTTATTCTGGAGTCACTAAGAATAATGTTTCAAAATCACCTATTTTCTGCATTTTCTTTGATTTCTGTCAGTTTTTTCTATATGTATTTTAAAATCATTCTATTATTACGTGCATGCTCTTACTGAAGTATCACAAGAATTGAAAAGCTAATATCCAGTGTATTCAATATTAATACGATGCCAGTAGATGATCTTATACATGCCCATGTAAGGGAAAAACGCAAATCAATTCAAGATTAGGGGGAAGGGGAAGATGTTAGAAGAGGTAGGATGGGGGAGGGTATTGGTGTCCTCCCATTAAAAGGACACAAGGTAATGGTATTGGCACATCTTTTGGGTGTGGAACACAAATACAAGAGGGACTCTACATAACATATGCAAATATTGTAACCTAGGTGTTTGTACCTTCAGATTAACCAGAAATACAAAGAATATATTTATCTGATAAATTGAATATTTTATCATTCTGAAATGCTCTTCCTTATGTCTAGTTATGTTTTTTATTTAAAATCTTTTTTGTCTGGTCTTAGCATAGTTACCTAAGCTTTCTTTTGCTTAGTGTTTCCAAGTTATATATAATACTATCGTTTTTTATAAATAGCCTACCCTTATATTTAACTTCTGTCTCTTATAAGCAGCATATAAATGAGATTAGATTTACTGTAATTATTTATACATAGCTCTAAACATCCTTTTCTCAAATTTATAATTAATATGAGGGTACATACAATTAGGTCATGTTGTTGCATTTGTAGGGTAAAGTCTAAATTGTAGTTGCACCTTTCACCTAGGAAGTGTGCCATGTGCTCACACATTGGTATCTCTTGCTAAAAACCTCCTGACCCTTCTCAACCCTCTCCCCTTCTTGGATTTAATTGAGTTTTTCTGGCATGTGAGTTTGTTGTTGTTAATCTACAAGTTTGAAATTAGTATTAAGTGCATGTGATGCTGTTTTTCCATTCTTGTGATACTTAGGAGATACTTTTTTTTTTTTTTTGCAGTTTTTGAACCCACCACCTCCTGCATATGGGGCCAGTGCCCTACTCCTTGAGCTACAGGCACCACCCCAATATATCCATCTTTTTATGGCTAAATAGTACTTCATGATATACATGTACCACGGTTTATTAATCTACTCTTGTATTGAAGGAATCTATGGTTGTTTCCATATTTCTGCAATTGTAAATTCGGTTGCTATAAGCATTTGAGTGCACTTGTCCTATGGTACGATGATTGTTTTACTTTTTGGTAGATACCTAGTAATGAAATAGCAGGATCAAATAGAATGTCTCCTTTTAGTTCTTTGAGGACTAAGAACTAAAGTACTATGAAGTACTTAGTACTCTGAAGGCTACAGCAACAGTGCAGGAGCACTCCCTTCTCTCTGTACCCCTCCCGCATCTGTTGGTTTGGGACCTTGTGTTCTAGCCCATTCTCACTGGAGTTAGGTGAGATCCAAAGTGTTTTTGATTTGAATGTCTCTAATAATTAGAGATGATGAGCATGTTCTAATGAATTTGTTGGCCTTTCATCTGTCCTCATGAGAAAAAAATTCTGTTCATGTTTATTACTCAGTTTTTATTTCTATTTGTTTTTTATTTATTTATTTATTTATTTA
>CAUYQV010093056.1:0-10556 GCA_963574575.1 Galagoides demidoff | reverse complement strand
TTTTTTAAATCTGGAGAGAAGGTATTCTGGTGACTGAAAGTACCGTCAGGTGTCAGACATATACGTGTAAAGGCCTTCTTGCTGTCCTGTCGGTCCTAGTACATTCACTTTACAGCTGCTGGCAATATTGAAGGTTCCTTTTTTGTTTGTGTAAACTCTAATTTCTATCCAGGTATCATGGATTTTTAAAATTAGTGTTTCATTACAAATGTCTCAGCGTTGGTTAATTTTTGCCAGGACCATAATTGATTGAGCAAATAAATTCAACAGCCATTTGGGAAAAAGAAAAGATTCTAGTTTTTTGTGCACATTCTTTCTTTGAAATAGTTGAGCACCCTTTGGCTGGTAAGGAGTCTCTAAGCTAACTTAGATATTTCCTCAAGGCCAAGAGTGCACACGGGTTTGTAGCTGGCTTTGCACCCCTCCCCTCTGCAGACCTGCCCTGTGTGCCAGGCTTCTTGTGTCTGTACTGGCAGCCATCTTCCTCCTGTCCTCAAGTCCTGCTGCTGCCTTGTGGGTCTATGAGCAGCTCCTGGTCTCAGTGGGAACCAGCCCAAGTCACTCACCTGGCTGGGTCTGGCCCTAGGTGTTTACAAGGCATTTGCATTTCAAAGGTGAAATGAGGACTCAGCACAAGTCAACCTTTATTAGGATGTCTGGGATAGGCTGGTCTAGAATGAAAATGAAGTTTCCATTGGATTTTCTTACTTAAAAAATTCTACAATTAAAATATCTTGTTATTTAAAATTTAGACAAACTGTCAGTATCTCTATTTTCTATAGTTAAATTCTATAATGTTAAGCTTTTGTAGTTGAATTCTCCTTCAAGGGAAGTCTCATACACCCTGGTGTAACTACACGTAGCTCTGGAATTAGCTCCCATGATGGGATCTAGTGCTTGCCTGGTATTTTTCTTCACACTGCAGCTAGTTACAATTCAAGTCTGTACTTGTAAGGTGGGGCATCATCCCTGTAGTGTTCTAAACTAGAGCTCAGGAGACCCAAGAGGTGTGACAGAGGACCTGGGTAGAGAAGGGACAGAAAGACCTGTAAATGACACAGAGGCTCTCTGTGGAGCAGCGAGGGTGCTGTTACCTTCCTGGCCTCCCAAGCCAGCAACATGATGGATACTAACTCTGCTGTCTGGCGACTTTGTTGTTGCTAGACTAGCATGAATCAAAAGAAGGTTCCATACCTTTCCATGTAAAATGCACTCCCTTATATAATGCACACCCATGTTTTTGGCCCAAACTTTCAGGAAAACACCCCTCAAGGCCAGGCGCAGTGGCTCACGCCTGTAATGCCAGCACTCTGGGAGGCTGAGGTGGGCAGATTGCTTGTGCTTGGGAATTTGAGACCAGCCTGAGGAAGAATGAGACCCCATCTCTAAAAATAGCCAGGCAATGTGGCAGGCACCTGTAGTCCCAGCTACTCAGAGGCTGAGGCGAGAGAATTACTGGAGCCCAGGAGTTTGAGGTTGCTGTGAGTTATGATGCCAGGGCATTCAACCCCAGGGCAACTGAGACTCTGTCTCAAAAAAAAAAAAAAGCACCCTTCAAGAAAGTGACCAGCTTTTAGCCAGGAGAAGCACATCTGGGGAGGTGTAATACTCCCCTGGTAAATGTGCAGGTTGTACAACCCTCCTGCAGTCACCCACTGTGAAGGCTGCCCCTTCCCTCTCTCCCAGAATCTCTTCCCTCCCAGCCAAATTGGGGGCCACAGCTGAGATGGCCACACACATAGCTGGTGGGCTGCGCTGGGAACTTCTGAGGCCTCTTGGCCCTGGGACAGCCAGAGGACTGCCCAGGGGACTGCTGGGGTTTCTGGTCCCCTCTGCATGGCTAGGTCTGCCTCACCAGCCCTACTACTACCTGCTCTGGCTCACTCCCACCAGAACCCAGATCCTCCCAGACTGCAACCTCCTGTGCCTGGCGAGAGGGCATGGCTGCCCCAGGAGCCCTCCTATCTGTTACTACCCATGTATAACATGCAGCGTTTTCTCCTCAAGAATTTGGATAAGAAGAGTGTGCATTATATACAGCAAGATTTCTAGTTTGGTATTCTAGTTTGGTAAAAATAGGAAGAGAACTATTAGTAGTCACCTCCGGTTTATTTTCTTGACTCACTTCACTCAGACTTTCAGCCCAGGTCGGTGTCATCCTTGTGATGTCTCTGACCCCCCTGCCCCAGCAGATTTCAGGCCTCCAACCTCAGCTCCCCCAGCGCTTAGTTCAGGCACCCCACACTGCTGCGACGTAAGTGCTGTATGAACCTTCTGCAGAAACGCTGTGCGCACAGGAACGAATGTGTGCGTCAGGCAGGGAAACCCTCGCTGCGTCCCCTGTCTCCGTGACCTCCCATAAGCTAATCTTGCTGAATTTAGGTTTTCTCACTGGAAAAACTGTGAAGATAATCCTGACTTCAATAGGCCGTTGGATTAAATAGTGGATAACCAAGTGCCTGGCCTTTGAGCTTCATACTCATATTAATTTCCCCGGCAGAACATGAGGATAGAAGATGGCTATCTTAGAGGATAGAAGATGGCTTTTCCTCTCAACTGACAAGAGGAAGAGCCATCATCTCAGTGAACTTTATGGCGCAAAGCTGTAAGTCGGAGAGATGACAGTTTCATTTCCTTGCCTCAAGGTTCAGCCACAAAGTAAGCTGAGAACCAGAATGCCCGCCTGCCAAGGCCCCAGGGGAGGGAAGCATCTGAGCAGCAGGCCAGGGCCCAGTTGTCTTGTCAGGCACACATGAGGGGAGCAGCATGGTTCTCTTCTGAGCCTGGGGAACAAAAGGCAAGAGACTGGTGAACACTCCAGCTGCAGTTAGAGAAAGGAAGATGCTCTCTGGGAGGGTGTCAAACTCTCGGGAAAGGGTCACACCAACGATTCTTCAGTATTTCATGTGGGGATAAAAAGAAAATCCCATTGCTGCTATTAAGACTGTTCACAACAGGCTCCGGCCTATGGTCAGTGGTTAGGGAGGCTGGCAGGTTCAAACTGGCCCAGGCCTGCCCCCGCCCGCCCAGCTCACCTTAGTTGGACCTTAGCCACCCAGGTGTGAGAATAAAGGACTACAAGAAAAGCCACACCAAAACATGACTTCAGACTGAGGCACCTTGGGGAGCAGCAGCGGTGAGGCGGGGCCTTGCCTGACTCCCGCTCCGTGCCTACCTTAACATGACCATATTTGTCCAAAAGGATTCAATGTAACGACCCCTCCTGGGAATCTCTCACGCACTTCTTCTTCGGATGGCTTATTAATCTTTCCCCCAAATCATTTCCACTCCCCTGAGCCCCCTCCATACCTTCCTATCCCCATGAAGAATATCTGAGCTTCCAGATTTTCTCTGGATTTGAGTTCACCCCTCCTTCACGTGATGCTCCTGTGCACCATTTCCCCTGCCAATCTTCCTCTTGTCAGTTTAACAGACTCAATTACTGAGCCCTCTGAGGGTAATGGAGTCTTCCCTCCCCTGCAAGAAGTATCAGTGACACGCTTGCCCCCCACACCCAGGTGCACTGAAGGAAGAGCTGGTGTCTTAGCTCTTCACTGGCATGGGACTTTCTCAGGAACTCAACACTTGCCCATTTTGAGAGAGTTCTAGAAAAACTCAGTGATCTAGCATCACAGAAATAACTAAGACTTCAAGACAAAAGTCACATGCAGAAAGGGAATGACACTGCACCCACACCTCCACAAGTCCCGCAGAAAGTCTGCTCCCCGTGGACAGGGAGTCAGTGAGGGACATGGAAATGCACCACCTGAGCTTCCCTCATCAAAAGCTTGCAGTCATACTTCTCCCAGACACAGAGTGGAGAGGGTGATAAGACAGATCTAGCCAGGCAGGGCAGAAAGCTGGCCCCAGTCCCCAGGCACTGGCTATGCAGAAGAGGACAGGTGGGAGACCTACTGGGGAGGGCCAGGAGGTGAGGGGAGGACATCTGACAGTGACCAGGGACAGTGGCTGGTAAGTTATTTTGAAAAATATAGCTTTCCTTTTCATCCTTAGCCACTCAGTCCTAACACGTCCCTGACATAACTTCTAAGATAAGCTTTCCAAGGTTAAATAATAGTAAGAACCCAACTGTTACAATTTTTTTTTTTTTTTTAGAAATAGAGTCTCACTTTGTCACCCTGGATAGAGTACTGTGGCATCAAAGCTCACAGCAACCTCAACCTCCTGGGTTCAAGAGACCCTTTTGCTTTAGCTTCCCAAGTAGCTGGGACTATCAAGGCATTCCCAGTTTGAATGATCTCTAATGAAATTCAAAAATAAAAAGTGTGTCATCTCTTCCTATTTCCAGTCTTTAGCAGTTGCTGTGATACACTTTTTCAGGCATCTTCTAGGCAGCAGGAGCTGATCTGAGCTTGGCAGAGTCCTGGGTCCTGTCTACAGGTGCCCATGACAACACCTGGCTGGTTTTTCTATTTTTAGTAGAGATGGGGTCTCACTCTTAGTCTGGTCTCGAATTCGTGAGCTCAAGCAATCCACCTGCCTCAGCCTCCCAGAGTGCTGAGGATTATAGGCATGAACTGCCACTCCTCAACCACCATAGCCCATTTTCCTCATTTTTATATGATGAAATTAGGTTAGAACTACTACTACTACTACTAGACTACTGGTTTGCCATTTTCATTTCACCTCCTGAATCACTTTTCTACATTTGCTTGTTTTTATACTCCTTTTGAATGCAAACTCTCTCCATTCAGAGATCCCAGAGCCAGGACCCAGGACTCTGCCACGCTCTGATCAGCTCCTGCCGCCTAGAAGATGCCTGAAAAAGTGCATCACAGAAACTGCTAAAGACGAAATGGAAAGAGATGACACACTTTTTCTTATTTCATCAGAGATTATTCAAACTGGGAAGCCTTGATGGTCCAGCATGTAAGCTGTTAAAACACAGATGTCTTTTATATTCACTACCACTGACATAACCTAAAATTCCAGTGGAGTCTGAAAACTTTTGAGACTCACTGTGTGTCCTAGGCTGTTCCTTCATCTGGTACCTAACAGGCAGCAGGAGGGCTAGATAGCAAGAACTGGCCTCTGCATCTCTTAACTCTGCAGGTACTCTAGCAGACCTTCAATTGCAGGTCTGTATACCAATATACTGTTAGAATTGTCACTGCTTTAAAAAAATGCATTAAAGTATAATTCTAATATAACTTACAGAACTGAAATTCTGGGGGCAAAAATGTATTATTAATAGCAGAGAATGTGCACCTCAACGCTTAGGTTATACTAAATCAGAGGTCACATTCTCCTCTGGCCTGATGCTTTCAAAAACCTCTAGCAACTGCCCCACACTTCCCACACCCCCACACTTATTTATTCATTTGAATGTCCTTCTCAGCAGAATTAGTTCACACTTATGTCCCAGAGTGTACAAATATCTGGGTTTTAGTAAAATAATAAGAAACCAAAGGTTTATTCATCAGTAGTGTGCATAGGAAGCCTGTATATCCAGATCCCATTCCCAGCTTCAAGTGAACCTATTTTAACTTACTGAGGAGCCTGTGCTAGCTGCAAAAGTAAAACCAAAACTCACAGAAGCACTACAAGGACAACTCAGGCCCAGGGATTTTCAAACTGACCTTATGAGAACCAACATCCACATACTCAGCGGCACTTTACAAAAAAGCCCCTTCACATGTTAGTTACCTCATTTGATGGTAATATGTCCCCTGAGAGATTGGGCAGGTTTTACAGATTGCCACTTACAGAGTAAGACATGGAGTTAGAGTTCCCTCACTGTATCTCAGCAGCTTCAGGATAAAGCCCCATTGAGGTTCCAGACGCAGTCTACACTGCCCACCTCCAGACAGGAATTCGAGGAGAGCCCAAGACTCCGGGCCAAGGGCAAAAGTCAACCCAGGAGATGTAAAGGCAGATTTCAGAGAAACCACTAAACTAGTTAAAAGACAAATATTTTAATCTAGTTTCCCCATTTTATACTAATCATTAATACAGGTCACAAATTGCATTTATTTTTAGACATCTAGAAAACAATCAAAAGTGTATATATATCTCTATATAGATCTTATTAATAAATTTTATTTGGACAAGAGAACTTGTGCCACAACAGTTTTAAACAGCATGATTAAAGACTGTAGCACTCCCAAGAGTGGTCACAGATATGTACAGTATGTGAAGAAAAAGTTGCACCTCAGAGCTGATCATGATCAAGTTAAAAACACCTGACATACAGTATACGTGCTAATAAATTTCCTTCAGGTCATGACCAGCATGAAAAAATCAGGACATAGATACTCAGCAAATGTTCCATAAATGTGTACAGCAATATGCTGCATTTAAGAGTTAAAATCAGATTCTACTTTAGTGTTAGCATCAAGCCCTTAGGAGAAAGCCAAAAAATCTCCTTTCCCATTTACACATGTCAGGAACTATTCACACTTAGGGCCAGGCTGGGCATCTGGCTGCAGAACCCAATAAGTCTTTGTGCCTGGAAGAAAACAGTCAGGGCTAATACTGAAGGTCTCTTTCATGTCCAGGTGCACATCTGCCTCTGGCTATAAGAATTTCATTTATCGGCCATTAAATAAAATCAGGAGAAAGCAATCCAGGTCTCTGGGAATCTCGTCCCTTCCATAAGGAAAATGCTCTGCCAATTCAAGTTTCTTTCAGTCAGGAAGACAGAAGGATTTAAGGCTTCGGTGACAATTAGAATCCTCTGAGAAATTATTTTCCCTTAAAGTCAAGATAATGTTTGCTGTACTTTCTCTTGACTCTTAAAATCCCTGGTATTGGGTGTAAGGAACTTGCACCTGCATTAATTCTGCAAGAGAGGAAGGTCTTTCCTCCCCAACAAGCCACCGCAGATTACTTGGCAAACCTCGGCTCTTGGGGAGGCGCGAAAAGACATGGAGGCTCGAGCCTTTTAGTAGGTTGAGGAAGCTGTGCTCATGGCATCTTCAGAGATTTTGGTACTGGCGGGGTGGATGCTTGCAAAATACTTGACGTCACTGTCACGATCCATCTGAAGAGCCATGATGGTCTGTTCCACGGCTTCCTGATGACAACTGGCTGAGGCTAAGAAATATTCTGGAAATGACAAATGCATGGTACAAATGAAATTGGTCTGACATTTCAGAGTGTTATTAAATACAAGTGTAAATAAGTTATTAGTCCTTATAAGACATGATTTTTATAAAAGTTTAAACACATGACCTGTTAAATTATAAAGAGTAATCCAAATTTATTTGTTACAGGAAAATAAATCCCAGAATAAAGACAATAATGGGATTTATCTTACTTTCACGACAGAGTTAACCTCATGATATTTTATCATAGCCAAGCAGTACTAAACATTAAATATATTAAAACAATGTACTTCTTAGGTCTTGATCAAGTTAGTAAAAAACACTTCCAAATACCAACTACACATACACCAAACCAAACAAGTCTCTTCAGCTGTTTCACTATAATCACTATTTTAAAAATCTACATGAATGGCAAAGGAAGAGAAAAAGAATATTCATTCAACCTTACTCTTTGAAGTAGACTACAAAATTCTTTCTTTGATTCATTCATGAGTTCATGCATTCAACTATATTTATGAGGGATAGGGATTTGTTTTTGTTTTTTTTGAGACAGGAGCCTCAAGCTGTCCCCCTGGGTAGAGTGTTGTGGCATCACAGCTCATGGCAAGCTCAAGTGAGTTTCCTGCCTCAGCCTCTCGGGTACCTGGGACCACAGGCGTCCACCACAACGCCCAGCTATTTTTTTGGTTGTAGCCATCATTGTTGTTTGGGGAGCCCGGGCTGGATTTGAACCCACCACCTTGGGTGTACGTGGCTGGCGCTTTAGCCACTTAAGCCACAGGTGCAGAGCCTGGGGAGTTTATAATAAATAAAACATCCTGAATCTTGAGGGATTGTAATTTCTGGAAAAACCGACACTATAGGGTACCTGTCTCCTACCTATGGAATGAAGAGGAGGGAATGTGCCAGGTACCTCCGGGTCCCACACAGAAGTACCTGACAGTGGGAGTGCTGCCAAGGCCCTGGTTTCCATAGTCATAAGTGAATGCCCACTTTAAAAATTACTGCATTTTACATTATAAAAATGACACTAGAACTGAAGAATGCTAATTTATAGTCTCTTTAATCTCCTATGTCCTCCTGGGAGAGCCACCAGAACAACTTAAGATATATCTCCCCACCAGACAGTTTTCTACAAACACACAATACTTCTGTTGTGACACTCACTATTCAACACAGTCCGTGATCCCCTCCCACACACACTTCCTGGCAGTCACCAACCTACCTTTTTCCAGTAGAGTTTGCCTCAGTGTCTTTGCAAGCAGCACTCTCACATTTGGAACCCTGTCATTTGCTAAGGTGAGCAGATGTGGCATCAGATGCACAGCGAACTGGTCCATGGGAAGACAATCATCTTCAATGACAGTCTGAGAGAAAGAAATACCTGCTTTAGATTTCTCTGTCCTACCAAAGTATAATGCTAGCTAACAAGGTTGCTTAGTGACAACAGCTATTTTAGTTTCAGCTTTTTAACCAATATTTCCAGGTACTCGGGAACTCAAAAACAATTACATAACTGCCCACATAGACACACAAGTTTCCTGCGGAGACCAGGATTGTTGAGTTACACCTTCACCTTCTCACATGCACTCTGGGCCCCAGACACAAGCACCTTCTAGGGGAAGCCAAGGTGTGGCATGTGGTACACACACGTAGGCACACAGAGAGGCCATGTGTGGTATACAGCAGCTTTAGAACAAGCTTGGCTGTGAGAGAAATGGCCAGCTCAAGGTCAGATACATGCCCAACAGTAAAGCACAGATAATCCTATAAATAGCCAGACTGTGCTAAAGTTCTTTTCCTTAAGGATAAGGAAGACAGTATGAGAGTGAGAGGTGGGAAGTGAAAGAAGAAACATAATTCTACTGGAAAAACCTCCGCAAACAGGTAAGCACAGGTCCTTGTTTACCTGGCAGACAAAGACAAAGGCCTGTCGGCCTGACCACTTGGGACATCTGCCAAAATTCTCCACCAGCTCATTGATGAGGTCCACTCCAAATGTCGGAGGCGTGGCCGTGTGCAGCTTCTTCACCATCTCGCTGACCTAGGTGGTGAGTGCAGATGTGAGGGACACTTCTGTTCGGGGATCTCAGGAAATAGTTTGCTGATGTGAAATTTTAAAAGTTTAATACATACCAACTTGTAGGAAATCCAACGAACAGAAGAAACTTTGTCTGCACACAGATTCAGAGCAATGGGACGCAAATAGTCATAAACATCTCTGGGACTATATAACTCTAGAAGTAAAATCAGCTGTCTACAAAAAAGAAATGTAAAAAGACAATTAAGTTTAAAAATCAGTAAGACAAATGAAAGTAGGTTAATCACCTGAATGTCTGCAGTATCGGGCACTGAGTATAAAGATAAACCCGTGCACTGTGCCTCAGCATCTCCTGCGGAGGCAGCTTTTGTCTCTGTCTATCTGGAAATGCATTTCAATACCAGCAAGTTCAAGGGGCCTCTCTTCCCCTCAGGAGTGTAAGGAACACAAATGCTGGAGAATTCTGCACACAAGGACTGAGGCAGAGCATTTCGTGGTATGTTCAATGGGAACACAGCACACATTTTTCCACAGTAATGGCTGACAATGCTGAGAAGCTTCTGTTTACAAATCCGTTAATAAAAACATTCCAGTAGACTGCGGTAGCTTGCTATGTACTTGTCAAGACTCTAAGCATGCTCTAGGCTAAAGGACACATCTGCTGGGGTTAACAGAAGTTGGGGGTCCTCTGGTAGCTTTTCTGCCATGTCTGAGGGGGAACTGAAGACTTTCATGGCATCCACCAGACTAAATTGAGTATCTGCAGTAAACATCCTTGAAGAAATACCTTAGCTATGACTGAGACCTCTGCCCTTTCTAATTTTATGTTTAACATTATTTATTTCTAACAAGAAGGGAGTGAACTATAAACAGACAATGCAGCAACGATAAATGTACCCATATGTATATGTGGGTCATTATGAAAGTTTTGAGATACACAAAACTCATGAAACGTAAAATCTTATGGACAAAAACAAATGAAGCCCTCCCAGCAACACCAAGCAACAAGCCGAGCAAGTTGATACTTGCTTGGGTGACTCAGAAAGGGCACTGTCAACTATGTTTCTTGGAAGTGAAATAATGGACCATAACACAGTCTGTCTAAAAAATTTTATAGTGATTTATGTACATAACCATAAATCCTCAAAGAGAGCTAGAAACATTTGTTTTCTGACACAAAAGTTCAAAATAAAAATTCCCTGCAGAACTTCAACTTCTGTTTAGGATAAAGAAAGTTGCGAAGAATGTCACTCTAACCCTACATGAGAAAAAGTTGTATTAACTACCAAATCTTTTCTTGAGCCCAACAGAGCTGAGGCTGCAAGGCTCCAAATGACCTGACTTCCCCGGAGAGACAAGGAGAGATGGGCTCTGGGACGGCCTCTCTGAGCACAGCATGGATAGAAGAGGCAGCTGCTCCTACACTGGAGGGGAGAAGAAATCAGCTA
>CAUYQV010093055.1:0-48618 GCA_963574575.1 Galagoides demidoff | reverse complement strand
TTGATACAATGATTAACCGAATGATGTGAAAGTTATGTTAACCAGCTTGATGAAGGTGTTTCAAATTGTATATGAAACAGCACAATGTACCCCATGTTTGCATCAATGTACACAGAAATCAATTAATAAAAAAAAAAAAGGAAAACAGAAAGAGAGTAAATAAATGACTTAAGGGGTCATCTCAAGCAACTGGAAAAGGAAGAACATTCCAACCCCAAACCCAGAAGAAAAAAAAATAACCAAATTTAGATAACCAGAATTAAATGAAATGGAAAAGAAAAGAATCATTTGGAAGATCAACAAAACAGAAAGTTGGTTCTTTGAAAAGATTAACAAAATTGATAAACATTGGCTAACCTAACCAGAAACCGAAAAGTAAAATCTCTAATATCATCAATCAGAAATGATAAAGGAGAAATAACAACAGACACCCCAGAAATTTAAAAAATTTTCAAAGATTACTATAAAAAACACTATTCAAAAAATATGAAAGGAGGGAATGGACCAAGATCTGGAAGCACATCATCTTCCAAGACTCAGCCAGAAAGATTTAGAAATTTTGAATAGACTTATACCACACACTGAAATAGCATCATCTATACAAAATCTCCCAAAAAAGACAAAACTATCCTAATTTTGTTACGATAAAATGTTCTATAGATGTCTGTTAAGTCCGTTGTTCTGTCCCAAGCCACTGGGACCAGATGGCTTCACATCAGAATTCTACCAAACCTTTAAAGAAGAACTAGTAGTTATATTCATAACTTTTCCAAAACATAGAAAAAGAAGAAATACTTCCCAACACATTCTATGAAGCAAAGATCACCCTGATTCCCAAACCAGGAAGGATCCAACAAAGAAAGAAAACTATAGACCAATATTATTAATGAATATTGATGGAAAAAATATTCAATAAGATCCTACAAACAGAATTCACCAACACATCAAACAAATTATACACCATGACCAAGTTGGTTTTATCTTGGGGTTACAAGGTTGGTTCAACATACATAAATCTATAAGTACAATACATAACACAAATAAAATAAAAAACAAAGCCCATATGATCCCTCAATTGATGCAGGAAAAGCTTTTGATAATATCCAACATCCTTTCATGATCAGAACCCTTAAGAAAATAGTCTTAGATTGGACATTTCCTAAACTGATAGAGGCCATCTACAGCTACAAAATCAATACTTAACAATTCAGTAGCTTTTCTATATGCCAACAATAGTCAACCTGAAAATATAGTCAAGGACTCTATTCCTTTTACAGTAGTGCCAAAAAAGATGAAATAGCTGGGAATTTACCTAACAAAGCACATGGAAGATCTTTATAAAGACAATTACGAAACTCTGAGAAAAGGAATAGCAGAAGATATTAACAAATGGAAAAACATACCATGCTCATGGCTGGGAATAATCAACATTGTTAAAATGTCCATACTATCCAAAGCAATCTACTAGATTTAATGCAATCCCTATTAAAGCACTGTTGCCATACTTTAAAGATTTTGAAAAAATAGTACTTCATTTTATGCAGAATCAGAAAAACCCTCCAATAGCCAATACATTACTCCGAAATAAAAACAAATCAAGAGGTATCATATAACCAGACTTCAGGCTACACTATAATCTATAGTGATCAAAACAGCATGGTACTGGCACAAAAATAGAGAGGTAGATATAGATTTATGGAACAGAATGAAGAACCAAGAGAATCAAGAGATGAACCCAGCCACTTATCATCATTTGATCTTTGATAAGCCTGTCCAGAGCATTCATTAGAGAAAAATTCCTTATTTAACAAATGGTACTGAGTGAAGTGGCTGCCTACCTGTAGAATACTGAAACTATACCCTCACCTTTCACCATTACCAAAAATCAATTCTCACTGGATAAAAAATTTAAACTTAAGACGTGAAACTATAAAAAATGCTAGAACAAAGTACAGGAAAAATACTTGAAGAAATTAGCCTGGGAGAATTTTTTATGATGAGGAACCCCCAGGCCATTAAAGCAACACTAAAAATATATTACTGGGATCTGATCAAATAAAAAGCTTCTGCATGGCGAAGAGCACAGTAAGCAAAGCAAGCAGACAGCCTTCAGAATAGGAGAAGATGTTTGCAGGTTATGTCTCTGACAAAGGTTTGATAACTCAAACTAACCAATAAGAAAAGAACAAATAACCCCATTTCCTTGTGGGTGAGCGACTTGAACAGAAGCTTCTCTGAAGAAGACAAGTGCATGGCCTACAAACACATGAAAAAATGCTCATCATCTTTAATCATCAGAGAAATGCAAATCAAAACCACTTTGAGATATCATCTAACTCCAGTAAGATTAGCCCATATCACAAAATCTTAAAACTTCAGATGTTAGCATGGATGTGGAGAGAAGGGAACACTTCTACACTGCTGGTGGGAATGCAAGCTAATGCGTCCTTTTTGGAAAGGAGTTTGGAGGAACTCAAGGAACTAAAAGTAGACCTGCTGCTTGATCCTGCAATTCCTCTACTAGGTATATACCCAGATGATACATTTTTATAACAAAGCAATTTGCATCAGAATGTTTACTGCAGCCCAATTCATAATTGCCAAGTCATGGAAGCAGCCCAAGCGCTCATCTACCCATGAATGGATTAACAAGTTGTGGTATTTGTATACAATGGAATACTATGCAGTCATAAAAAAGACGGAGACTTTACATCTTTTATGTTTACCTGGATGGAGCTGGAATGTATTCTTCTTAGTAAAGTATCTCAATAATGGAAGAAAAAGTATCCAATGTATTCAATGCTATTATGAAACCAATATATAATCACCTACACATTCCCATGAATGATAAAACAAATCTACAGTCCAGAAAGAAGGAGGGAAGAGGAGAGAGAGGGAAGAAGAGGGGGGAGGCTGGGAGGAAGGAGGATATTTGTTGGGATATCACCTATTGTGTATAATTTTCAAACTATTAAGAGTAGAGTATAAATGTCTTACCACAATAAATAAGTAAGTGAGGTGATGGTTATTTTAACAAGTTTGATGTAAGCTTTCCACATTGTATATCAAATCAGCACATCGTACCCTATAAATGCACCAATATACACAGTTATGATTTAACAATAATAAAAAAGGAAATACATGGCTCTTCCTTAGGAGAATAAGATGACAAAAAAAAAAATACCAGTGGAAACCTAAACCTTAGAATTATTTATTAAGGATGTTAAATATTCTCAATAAGCTAAAAGAAACCATGTATAAACAGCAAACTAAAAAAGAAAATCAGAATAATGTGTGAACAAAAACACCAGAAATTATAAAAAGGAACCCAAATAAAAATTCTACAACTGAAAACTATAATAGCTGAAGTGAAAAATTTCTCTGGAGGGGTTCAATAGAGATTTGAGAAGGCAAAAGAAAGAATCAGCAAACTGGAACATAACATAATTAAAATTGTCTACATAGTGAAAATTAAAAAAAGAAAGAATGAAGGAAGTTGAACAGAACCTGAGGAGCACCTGTGAATGAACTAATATATGCACAACATGAGAGTTCCAGAAGATGAAAAGATGGATAGAAAAAAAAATTGAAAAAATAATGGTTTAAAACTTCTCAAATTTGATGTGAAACATGAATTTATATATCCAAGAGACTCAATGATATTCAAGAAGAATAAGTACAAAGAGATCCACATCAAGGCACATTATAATCAAAGTATTGACAACCTAAGAAAAAGAGGAAATTCTGAAAATTCTGCAGTGAGAGAGAGAAGTAACTTTTTATATACAAGGAAACTTCAATAAATTTAACAAATGATTTCTCCTTAGTGACTGTGAAGGCCAGAAGGCAATGGGATAACATATTTAAAACTCTGAAAGAAAAAAATATCCTGTTGACCAATAATTATATACCAGGCAAAACTATCCATCGAGAAAAATGAAGAAATCAAGATTTTCCAAGATTGAACAAAAGTTAAGGAAGTAATACAAACCAAAATCATAATGAGGCACTATTGCACACTTACCAAGATGGCTACTATAATTTTAAAAAATGAAACTAACAAATGTTGGCAAGGAGAAATTGAAATCCTTATTTATTGCTGTCACAAATGTAAACAGAGCTACAAACTACTGTGGAAAAGTTTGGCTATGCTTCAGAAAGATAAACATGGAATTACCATGTGACCCAGAAATTCTACTCCTAGAAGCAAAACAACCCCAAAAGATACTTATATGTGAGTGCTCATAGTGTAAGAACTATGAACCAATAGCCAAAGTGTAAGAACAGCCCATGAACAGATAAATGGTTAAACAAAATGTAGTATATACAAACAATGGAATATCATTCAGGCAACAAAAGGAACAAAGTTCTTACATATGCTATAACAAGGATTAACCTTGAAAACATGCCACATGAAATAATCCAGACAAAAAAAGACAAATATTGTATGATTCCACTTATATAAAATCTCTAGAATAAGCAAATTCACAGAGACAGAAATCAGGTTAGAAATTACTAGTGGGTGGTAGGAGTGGGGAATGGATTGTTATTGATCAATTGAGAGAGAGTTTCTTTTGGGGGAGTGATAAAAATATCTGGGAAATAGTTGTGGTGATTGAACAACATTGTGAAACATAATGAAAAATTGTATTATATATATTTGAAAGATAAACAATTTTTAAAATCTAAACATAGATACAATCAAGCACTATGGATAAATTAAAGTATAACTCTAAAAAATGTTCAAGTAGCCTACAAGAAGGCAAGAAAAATAAAACAGAAACAAAAAGCAGAAAGAATGAACAGAAAATACAAAATAAATTGATAGACTTAAGCTCTAACAAATGAAGACTAGTATTGGCAGAGGTGATTTAAAAACCTCAACTAAGTAGCCTCAGCTAAGTGAAAATCACTTTATATATAATTTTACAGGTAGCTTGACAATTAAAGGATGAAAATATATATATATCATACAAATGTTAATCAAAAGAACCCCAGAAAGGCTATATTAAAATATCAGATAGTGTGGACATCAGAGGAATAACAATAGTCAGAGACATAGTGGAACACACTTATGTAACGAGAAAAGAAATCATAATTGTGTCTGCAGCAAACAACAGAGCTACAAAATGTGTGAAGCAAAAATGAATTAAATTGAAAAGAGAAATAGATAATGCCACAAATAAAGTTGCATACTTTATTCCCTCTCAACAAGTGAGAGAACAAATAGACAGAAAATCAACAAAGACATGGAAGAACTTAATGACACCATCAATCAAACAGTATGTAATATTTATATTAAAAATCTAATATATCATATATATTAACATGTACAAGGAGAGAGACAGAGAATACCCCTTCAACACAGCAGAATACTCATTTTTTTAAGTGCCCACAGAACATATACCAAGACGTACATATCACAGTAGAAAGAAATAAATAAATCAACTGACCAAAGTAGAGCCCAGATTAATGTACATATGGGAATTTAGTTGACATGAAAGTTGCATTTTAGAGAAAGAGGAAAGGACAGACTATTTGACAATGGACTGTGCAAGTGAAAAAATAATAATAGGGTTAATGTCTATCTTACATAAAGCATTCCTAAAATTAATTTTAAAAATATAATATCTCAGCATAAAATATAGCATATTGACAAATACTATTTACAAATAATATATAGAAAGGAATATCAATAAACATGAAAAGATGACCAACTTCATCAGTAATTAAGGAAAAGTCCAAACAACATTTACTTAACAGATTGACAAATATTTTAATAATTAAATATTTAAAATATGAACATCTGGTATTGGGAAAGGAATGAGTGCAGTGGTTACTGTCATACACACTTTACAGAATGCCAATTGGTACTGCTTTTTTTTTTTTTGAGGATAATTTGGTGGTTGTACTTATTCAGAATTTAAAATGCACCCACCCTTTGTTTCATCAATGGGTGAAGGTATAGAATATATGCACACATATTCACAACATTATGTACATGAGGATTGTCACTGAATTAAGTTTTTGTTTGCAATAGCAAAAAAGAAAAAAATTAAAAAGGCATAATGTCCTTCAATTATCACACATTATTTATTATGCATTCATGCTGTGGAAAACAAAGGAGGTAAATGCATATATTTCAACATGGCAATATTTCTTATACATAATTATATGCAAAAAAATTTTCACAGAAAAATACACATATTAGGAACACATTTGTTCTAAAAACTGAATCACCACCTGCCGAAAACGCTTATACAAGATATTTGTACAAATTTCTAGAGAGAAAGAAAGATGTAAATTCTAGAGAATGACCTGAACATGGGGGCTTGTTGATAGTTGTTAGATACGAAGAGGGAAACTGATATAGGAGTGAAGAGACCTGGTCACTTCAGTCCATTTTTGTATTTGAATATCTTACCCTGAAAAAGCACATGTATTACCACTGTAATCATAAAAATTAGTAGATTTTAAAACAAAGCTAAACCAACAAGAAATTGCAGCATGAAGGGTTTAGGGGTCACCCATAAAAGAGCCACAGGTAGCCAGGGCCACTGATCACACCTATTTTAAATTTTGCGTGTGACCTGCAGGATCACAGGATGTCAACACTAAAAGGGGCCTTAGAGATCTGGGCAGCTCAGCCACAGCATCTTTGAAAATGAGTCAAAATACAGAGGTGTAGGGGAGAGGTAGAGAGAGTGGGGGACAGGATACAGACACAGAAGGGAACCCTAGAGCCAAAGGAATTTCAACTCGGTTTTACTTTCATTTTTACCTCAAAATGACTCTGCCACAGTGAAGGTTCATCTTTAAACCTTCCTAATATAATATTGAAGGACCTTACCAAATGCTGTTTACTCGGAACTCACTTTTCCCTATACCCACCATATAATCTCTCAATCCATACCCTGAGTATTCTTTCCCCGGTGACAGATGATCTCACAGTTTTTTAACCAGATATACACAGACTTCTAATATTTACAGGCTTTGACTGTTAGAAGACAATAGGAGCTCCTTCCAAATTTATTCCGTCATTGTTTAAAAAACAAGCAAACAAATAAAACCTTCTGTGGACTCTAGCTCACCCCACCTCTATATCCTATTACTTTACGGTGCTATTTGGATCTTCCCTTTCAGACCAAACCCCTAGGGAGAAAAAATAATCCTCTACGTGCCCATCCATCACCCATTCACTGAACTCTGGGAACCCATTGTGCCAGGTTACACTCAGCTCCAAATGACAACAGAACCCACCCAGAATGGTGCAGGTCCGAGGTCCAGGACCAGAGAGGATGGTCTGAGTCCCTTGCAGGTGGCTGTTTTTATCAGCGGTTCACTGGACAGGGCAGGGTCTGATGTGGAGATGAAGTTTCAGGTGCACAGACTGGGCAGTCCCTGAGTCCACGTCCCTACTGCCCTCGCCTCACTGCATGCTTGTGGACTGCTTCCTCCAACCCTGTTTGCCTCTCTTCTCTTGCCCTTCATTTGGCTCTTTTGATCCTTTCCTCCTCTGATTGGCCCCAGGGCAAGGATGGAGCAGCTGCAATGGAATTAGGGCTGGAGGACATCTGTCCCTTTTCAATTCCCACAAACCCCATTGGAGTACCAGTTTGAACTGACATTTACATAAAAATACCTCTCTTAAATGTTGTGAGTAACTTACTGTTTGGTCACATAGTTATCCTTCCTCCTCTTTCCTCTCTGATCTTTCCTTCTTATGATACCTCCTCCTTACAAAAAACCCCAACAGAAATGTGAAATGCCAGTCTTGTCCTTACAACGCTGGCATTTCACATTTCTGTTGGGGTTTTTTTTGTTTGTTTGTTTTATTAAATCATAGCTGTGTACATTAAGGCAATCATGGAGTACAGTGTGATTTTTTCATATACCATTTGAAATATTTTCATCAAACTGGTTAACTTAGCCTTCATGTCATTTTCTTAGTTACTTTGTTAAGACATTTATATTCTACTTTTAGAAAGATTCACTTGTACCCTTGTGAGATAAACCATAGAGGTGATCCCTTCAATCACTCTCTCTCCACCCATCCACTCCCTCTGATCCCCTCCCCTTCCCTCCTCCCCTTATTCTTAGGCTATAATTAGGTTATAGCTTTCATATGAAAGTTATAAATTAGTTTCATAATAGGGCTGAGTACATTGGATACTTTTTCTTTCATTCTTGTGATACTTTGCTAAGAAGAACATTTTCCAGCTCCATCCATGTAAACATGAAGGAGGTAAAGTCTCCATCTTTTTTAGGGTTGCATAGTATTCCATGGTATACATATACCACAATTTATTGATCCATTCGTAGATCGATGGGCACTTGGGCTTCTTTATTAAGTATATATCCAGAAGACGAAAAATCACATTACAATAAAGATATTTGTATCAGAATGTTTATTGCAGCCCAATTCATAATTGCCAGGTCATGGAAGAAGCCCAAGTGCCCATTGATCCACAAATGGATCAATAAACTGTGTTATATGTACACCATGGAATACTATGCAGCCATAAAAAAGATGGAGACTTTACCTCCTTCATGTTTACATGGATGGAGCTGGAAAATGTTCTTCCTTAGAATATGAACATTTTAACACAATAACTAAGAAAATGACATGAAGGCTATGTTAACCAGTTTGATGGAAGTGTTTCGGATTGTGTGTGAAAACACCACACTGTACCCCAGAAGTGCATTAATGTACATAGTTACCATTCAATTAAAAAAAAAAGGAATATGGATACAATCATCATAAAACAAAATATAACATTTACTTCAATATAACATTTAGTTAGGATTTCTAGAACAAAATACAAGTTATTTCTTCCTAACTGTCGACAAATTACTCTAGAGATAAGTTAAATAATCTCTTCTCTGTCCAAATTAAGCTGTGAAATCAAGTGTTCTAAGCACTTTATACAAATAATTCTGCAGTTTTAAACCAATTATTATTGTTAATTTTATTATTTCATTTTTTGAGGGGATGGGCTTGGGTTTTTTATACTGAGGGTAAAACCATCCCATAGTTATAAGTGATGTTAACCTTAATTATCAACAAGTGAAATTAGGCTATCCATGAAAAGATGCACAAAAGGTCCATTTCTGACTGAGTATGACTGTGAAATCATTCACTGTCCCAGTGGCCTCCACCATGAGAAAGACCAACTCAGCTGACACAAATGACTCTCCTTGTTGTCTAAATCTTTAGTCTATAAAGAAGTCCAGTTGTGAAAGGGAAAATCTGTAAGTATTCACTAAAAGAAGCATGAGAAAGGAGATCTGGGCTAGTAAGTCCAAACTTAAGGAGAACAAAAGGCTGAGGCTTCTATATCATTCACCAGCTTATAGGGAGATCAGAAAGAAAGGCGTCTCCACTATGATAATTTTACAAGCATATAATATTCTAATGTGTGTTTATTTTATGATTAACCATCAGTTTCTTTGTAGAAATTAGTATTTGAGGTCTCATAACTAAATAGTGATGTATCTAACAGAAGTAAAACCAAGTAAATATAGGCGGAATACAGCATATTTTTCTATGTATAAGTGTTCAGTTTTTGCCAGGATTTTTGAAAGAAAAATAAGAATGCACATTATGCTTGGGTAGTACTAATTCTGTATCTACATAAATGTCTACGAAAATGTCTTGTATTTATGTCAATACATTAAAAGTGTGACTCTAGAAAGCAATAACAATATCAGTATACAAAATACTCCCTTGGAATATAGTAGTGTGTTTCTTCTATTGAAGGAATATTATTCTCTGATGGACTCCAAGAGGGTACAAAATCTCCCCAAATTTATACTTTGAAATGCCTATGAATGTGCATTCAGAGTGTGTAAAAATCCTCTAAGCTAAAACACCTGTAAATTGATTACTTCATTTATAAAATTAAATATGACTGTATTTGAAGTTGCTAAGAAAGTCTTCTTCATGCTTCCACTAAGACTGGACAAAGTTTCTGCAATGTGTATTAGTTGATTGTAGTACAGACTGCTGACTTCAAAATCAGGATGACTCCCACACTGGTCTTCTTGTGAGTGATTAAGATTCCCCACACCTGTTGACCTCTCTAAGTTCTCTGCATCCAAGCTGAGTGATGCACCTAACAAAGCCTGCCATTTGCATTCATCCTCAATAGATATTAGAAGCTATATTCAGGGACTTGGGTATGGCAATTTTCTAAAAGAAATGCCCACCCTTACTATCAGACAGCATAGAGCTAGCTATTTTCCCCCAGATTTTAGAGAGTATTCTACGACTCAAAATTTGATAGTTTTTTTTTTTTAATTAGTTCCTCACAGAATTTCTATAGGGGGGAAAATGGTCATTATTATCTCAATTTAAAAGATGAGATAACGGTTCAACATGATCAAGTGATTTATCTACCATCATGGTTGATGTAGACTCACACGTTGGTCATCTGGGCATGCTGGAGGATAGTGACCCTGAGAAATGAGCCTGCATGTTGGCCTTCAGTAAGATTTAGAAGCCTTCATGAAGTGTTGAGGCAACTTGATGGATAGGAAACCATCTAGGCAGAGTTTTCATAACTGCAGAGAGGTGCTAGGAGAAAAAGAAAAAACAAAACACATGAGGATACCCAAAAGAAATTTTCTGAGGAACCTGCATCAAACTGGGAGTCAGTTTCAGCTCAAGGGTTCAGGACCTGGAGTGCTTGAGGTGAACTGAGGTCTCAGAGAAGCTTGGAAAGAGATGATCAAATCATGAATGTAATCATTGTCTTCCAAAACAAAAATGGAGATATACATGACAGATTTAGAAAACACAGGGGTGAGGAAATCACAGTATGAGATCAGGGTGAAAGGTGATAGCTTCTCATCCTGCTTCTTTTATTTTACAGGTGAGGAAATTAAGTATAAGATCCTAATAATAGATAGCAAAACCCACAAAGCAAGTTAAGGGCAAAGCGCAGACTGAAAGGCAGATTCTCTTAATCTAGTGCTTTTCTTTCCATACAACTCTAACTTCCTAAATTATACGTGAAGGCAATTAAGATTTCCAGCAATTCCTCCCAAGTTCTGGTTCTATATTTCAGCCTTAGTGATACTCAAGTCTTTCCTTTTTTCTCAAGATTGCAGTGCTTCGGACTAAGTTTTTTTATGAACACAGGGAAAGGCTTTTGTAGATTTGCAAAATAGCCATTATCTCCACATTTATGAGACAATATAAAACTTTAGATCTATGTTTTATTCATGGCCCAGATCCAAAGAATAAAATTCTTACAAAGTCCCTTCACATGACATAGTACATGTCCAAAAAATTATCTTCTCTGCTTCCTGTCTAATCAGGTAAACTAGAGCATCTGTGAGTATATGTTTCAAGAGAGGTTTGTTTTATTATGTCTTGGAAGCCACAAGGAATTTCTAGGGTTTTCCCAGTAACAACATAAAGACTCACTTGGTTAAGAAAGAAAAGTGGAAAGGTAGGTATCTTTATGATTTTTCCCTTAACGAATATAATACTTTTCATGAGAAGATCTAAAAGAAAAACAAAGGCTGAAAAAATTGCTATTGGCAGTCATTTCAATAAAGTATGCTTTAGTAACACAGAGACACATAAACATTAGAGCAAAAGTATGTTTAAGATACTCGTGTTTTCCTGGAGGGAGGAAATTTGGCAATATAACTTTAATTGATGCCCTGAGAACATAGCTGGAATGCAAAACGAAAGCCAAGAGCCCTCCACCAACAAATCAACCGAGAAATACACCTCATAAAAAGAAACTTTGAAATTTAACTAAAAAAAAAAAAAAATCTGTAGAGAGCAGTTAAGCTATATAATTAGATAGTAGGTACAACGAGGTGTAAATAGATAATTTAAACTTGTGACTAAGTGCTGGACACTTAGTGGGTGTTCAATAAACATTTCTTGAATGAGCTAAGTGAATTAACCGCAGAAATGGAGAATATATGTAGAGAGTAAAACAGGTAAATATGTGCCCACATTCATAACAGTTATTGGGTGGTTTTCAGTGCCAATTCCTATACTAAATGTTTTAAACACACTCCTCAACGCTTTCACAAATAGTCAGTGTCAAGACTTAAACGCGAATCCAGAGCTCCTAATCTTGAAGACCAGAAATGTAACCACTAAATGATCCTCACTTCCTTTATTCTCAATACTTAAGGAAATAATTTTCAGGCAATGCATCCAAGTAAAGAATTCCTGTTATTTCCCTTTTAGCCTATCTTTAGTGCAAAGATACGCCCTTTGCTTTCATAGCCTATTTTCCAGGCATCCCACAAATTCATCAGGAATAAGGGATGGAAAAAATGAAGACAGGAAAGAAAGTCATGCACAGTCAAAGCAGTCTGTAGTTCCTCAAATATATGAAATGGTGTAATTCATTATATCTGACTATGTAATTACTAGACGTATTAAAAAGATAGACAGTCTAAGGTGAGTGCCAACTTCAGGGTAGCGTGGCTTTTGTTCAGCCTAGAGCTAGCATGTCCCCAGTGCACAAATGATTCATAAGATAGACTATTAGAGAAGCTAAATGTAACTAAACAGGAAATAGATGTGCCCTAATAAACTAATCAGCTCTGGTACAATACCCCTTCTCCAGGAGACAAGCAACTATTCCATAGGTGACCAAATGCTGTCTTCGTTCTGATGGGCTTCCATCACATAGCTGTAGCTTCAGTTTTTCCTAGAGATGATTTGCCTCTTGGGATAACAATGAGAATGTAAACCACAGTGAGATGTTCTCTAGGTTATCTTCTGGTCCTGTTACGTTGCCTAGTTTTACACACATTGTTCTTTTGGTGCATTAATCTATAGTGACAAAATTTAAAGCAAAAATGCCAGGCAAAAAGCAGTGTCTGACATACATGTAAATATTAGTACTATGTGGTGTAAGAGAATACTTAAAGTTCGTTTAATGTTTAGAAACTTCTGGGAATTTGTGTTGAAACCATCCAAGGAAAAAACTTCACGTGATACTGATTTCTAATTATATGTAAAGTGCTGACATAGACTCTAAAAGACCATTTGTTTATTGCTTGTTTTTCTCTCTCTTTATCCCTTTAGACATCAGAATTAAAATAAATTCATTATTAAACAGTTGAAAAAAACATTTGGAAAAAGTAGTTTAAAATCAGCTATTATAGCTCAATAGTAGTTATCATTTTATTGATGTTCTCCCCGATTTCTACTGCATGTGTTAATATGTGTGCATGGATGTATTGGTACCTAAATCAGCATGGTACCATGACCAGTTATTACTTATAGCACTCATCTATCCACAAGATCATTTAGTTATCCATTCCTGCAAGTAGAATTATCCCAGACTTTAATAGCTTAAGACAAGTTACATTGATTATCTCATAGTTTATGTGCACTAAGAATCCAGTTGTGATAAACTTTGTTCTCCAGATTAAGATGCCACACAAGGCTAAGATCAAGGTGTGTGCCGGGGCCACAGTCCTCTCCAGGTTCGACTGGGGCAGGATCCAATTTTAAGCTATGCTAGTGGCTGCTGGCAGGATTCCGTCTCTTGTGGGTTGTTGGATGAAAAACTGCAGTTCCTCACTGTCTATTGGTTTGAAGCTACTTTCAGTTCCTTGGCACATGAGCCTCCTTATAGAGAAATTCAAAACACTGCAACTTGCTTCATCTGAGCCAAGTACTGAGAACAGCCAGAGAGAAAGTGTGAGCAAGAAGAAAGTCAGAATTTTGGAAAGCCTAATTTCAGAAAGCAAAACTAACCGGTTTGTTCCATTCTAACATTAGAAGCAAATCACTATGTCCAGCCCACACTCAAGTAGAAAGGAGACACAGAGGGCGTGAATACAGGGGAGTTGGGATTACCGAGGGCCATTTCATTGTTGAACATAATAAACTTCCTTTTAATTTCTTCTTTTAGGCAGTGATTGTAATTTCCTTCAGATGTTTTCTGACTACAAGAATTATTCGCTGAATAACTGTATAAACGTTAATATTTTTTAAACATTCTTGCAAATATCAATACAACATTATCTTGCTAATATTCAATCCCCTTAGCAATATATGAGAGAAAGTTCCATTTTCTCAAATCCTCACTAATGCAAGGTATTATTATCATTTTAATCTCTTTAATATTTTGGTGAAAAATAGTGTTTCATGTTTAGTTTTCATCTCTTTGGTAACTGATGATGTTGAATGCTTTTTCATATGCCTACAAGTCATTGGATTCTTTCTACTGTGAACTGTTCATAGTCTTTGCAAATTTCCCTATTGGGTCACTATTTATTGACTTAAAGGAGCCAACAATATATTAAGGATAACAGGCGTTTGTCTACCTTATGGAGAGTTAATATTGATTTTACATTTTTTGTCTTTTCAGTAAATAAGTATCTTCCTTTATATAGTAACACATTTTCATTAGATTCTATAAAGACAGAATTACTCACTAGTATTCAAATGAGTTTCCTGAAACAACAAAACAAATGAAAACATTTTTAAGTTTCAGAAACTGAAGTTTTTGAAAGAGTATATAGAGAGAATGATTCAGCTAAAAACAGTCTGACCTGAAGATAAGTTTCCAACAATAAGTGAACTTCTGAAAACAATACCAACAATAATGATTTAAAAAAAAATGGTATCTCTACATACGAGATCTCACAATTAAGTTTGGAAATTCATCCTAGAAAAAGGTCACACCCCATTGCTGAATATCACTATGGTCGCCTTTAAAGTACTCTCCTTAGGAATCTATGCACTGATGCCAGCAACTAGTTCACCCTTCAAAACAATTTTGGAACTCTTTTATAGGAATGGCTATCAGAGCCATCATCATATTAACCTTGATGTCTTGAATATCATAAAAATGTCTTTCTTTCAATATTTCCTTTATCCTCAGGTTAAGGAAAAAGTCATTGGATGCCAGATCAGAAGTTCAGGGAGGATGTTCCCATACGATTATTTGTTAACTGGCTAAAACCTTACAGACTGTCACATGTGAGCTGGTGCATTATCATGTAGGCAAAAAGTTCAGGTCATTTTCAGTTAATATTTTCTTAACTTTTTTTCTAGCAATGTTTTCTTGGTCAGCTATGCTTCTCACAATGAGCTGATGATTTTGATGCATAATCAATGAATTTTTGCAATATTTTTTATCAGTTCTGCTCATAACTAACTGTCTTAACCTCTCTTCATTAGTGATGTTGTTTCTTCCTTTAGGAAAACTTTTTCTTTTTTTACATTAAGATAGAGTCTCCTTCTGTCACCCTTGGTAGAGTGCTATGGTGTCGTAGCTCACAGCAACCTCCAACTCTTGGGATTAAGCAATTCTCTTGCCTCAGCCTCCCTAGTAGCAGGGACTACAGGTGCCCACCACAATGCCCAGCTATATTTTGTTGTTGTTGTTGCAATTGTCATTGTTGTTTAGCTGGCCTGGGGCAGGTTTGAACCCACCACCCTTGGTGTATGTGGCGGGTACCATAGCCACTGTTCTACTGGCAACAATCCAGGAAAACTTTTAATGTACACTGCCATTTTGCTCATGGCTTTTCCCCCATAAACTTGGACTAAAATGTCCCTGATTTTACTTGCACTGTGGCCAAATTGAGAAAGAAATTGAACATTTGTTCATTGCTCTTATTCAAGTTCTGACATTCTTTCAAGGGCACACAAAGCACACAACAACAATCATGAATGTCACTCAGCAAGATACCAACACATGTCAACACAAATCCCATGGTAAGACACTGATATGCTGAGGTAACGAAACTTTGCCAAGTAGTTTGTACAGTGCCAGTGCAGCCAACGTAAATGCACAGTGGTGAGTTCACAAACTTAACTGTCAGGTCTGCCTGTGTTTGTGTGTAAATGAAGTACATAAAAGTATATAAAGCTGTTAGTGTTGACAGGACAAAAAAAGATTTTCAGTTCAAGAAAAAAGGGATAGAGGGAAAATATTTTTTAATTAAGTGAAAAGAATGAAAATGGAACCAAAATATACTAAAATTTCTGCACTACAAAATAAGAAAGCTGTAAGAGGAACTTTACCTAACAAATGCAATCAGTGCAACCTGGTTTCTAGTACCCTCAATGAATCCCCAACAATTTAAAAAAAAAAAAAAAAGCAAAGCTAAAAAGGAAGTTTGTAGCTTCAACTGCCTACATAAAAAATAGAAAGATTACACGATAACAACCTAATAATGGCTCACCTCAAGGAAATAAAAAGGAACGAATTAAATCTTAGTCTAGCAGATGAAAATAAATAACAAATATCAGAGCAGAACTAAATGAAAGTGAGATCAAAATATAAAGGCCAAGAATCAACGATATGGAAAGTTGTTTCTTTGAAAAAATATAATTAAAAGACCACTAGCTAGACTAACCCAGAAAATGAAAAAGAGTATAGAAGTAAATACTCAAAATGAAAAAAGAGCTTTAACATTTGAAACCACAGAAATTTAAAATAAAATCATCAGACTACCATCAACAACTCTATGTTCAAAACTTGGAAATGGGCTCAGGGCCTAGGGCACTGGCCACATACACCCAGGATGGCAGGTTTGAACCTGGCCCAGGCCAGCTAAACAACAATGACAACTGCAACAAAAAAATTAGCCGGGCATTGTGGCGGGTGCCTGTAATACCAGCTACTCAGGAGGCTGAGGTAAGAGAATCACTTAAGGCCAAGAATTTGAGGTTGTTGTGAGCTATGACACCACAGCACTTTATCAAGGGTGAGACTCTCAAAATTAAAAACAAAAAAACAAAAAAACAAAACTTAGAAATACAGAAGAAATGGATAAATTCCTGGATATACAACCACCCAGGAATAAACCAGTAAGAAATAGAAATCTTGAGCATACTAATAAGTAGTTAGACTAAATCAATAATCAAAATCTAACAAACAAAAAACCATAGGCCACAAGGATCTGCTGCTGAATTCTATCAGACTTATAAAGAACTGGTAGCAAACTATTGAAAATCCTCCAAACAATAAAGGAGGAGAAAAATCCTTCCTAGATTGTTCTATGAAGTTAGTATCACCTCGATACTAGAGCTGGGTGAGGTCAAAATAAATAAAGAAAACTACAGTCTAATGTCCTTGGTGAGCATACTTACAAAAATCCTCAACAAAATACTAGCAAGTTGAATTCATAAAAAGACACAGAAACAAACAAAATACCATATAAATATCTCCATAGATGCAGAAAAAATATTCAGTAAAACCCATAACCCCTTCATGGATAAAAACTGTCTACAAACCTGGCATAGAAGAAACATTATTTGGGAGTAATAAAAGCCACATACGACAAACCCACTGCCAACAGCATAATGAATGTGGAAACTGAATGCATCCTACCTAAGAGCTGGAATAAGACAAGGATGTCAACTGTATCCACTCCTATAACTGGAGCACTGGGAGTCCTAGTCAGGGCAATTGGGCAAGGGAAGAAAATAAAATGCAACCAAATTTGAAAACAGGAAGTCAAACTATCCCTGTTTGCCAATGATATAATCTTATACTTGGTAAACGCTAAAGACTCTGCCAATAAGACTTCTATATTTGAGGAATGAATGTGGTAGTTTCAGGATAAAAAAATCACCACTTTAAAATCAGTAGTATTTCTATATACCAATAACAGTCAAGCTGAGCCCCAAACCTAGAATCCAATCCCATGTAACCAGAAAACACTAAAATAACTATAAATTATTAAAATACCCAGCAACACATTAAACCACAGAAGTGAAAGATCTCCAGAAGGAAAAATACAAACACTGGCTCGGCGCCTGTGGCTCAATCGGCTAAGGCGCCAGCCACATACACCTAAGGTGGTGTGTTCGAATCCCCAGCCGGGGCCCGCCAAACAGCAATGATGGCTGCAACCAAAGAAAATGGCCAGGCGTTGTGGCGGGCGCCTGTGGCCCCAGCTACTTGGGAGGTAGAGGCAGGAGACTCGCTTGAGCCCAGGAATTGGAGGTTGCTATAAGCTGTGATGTCATGGCACTCTATCCAGGGGGATAGCTTGAGGCTCCGTCTCAAAAAAAAAAAAAAAAGAAAGAAAAGAAAAGAAAGAAAAATACAAAACACTGATGAAGAAATCATGGAGGAAAAAAACAGATGGAGAATCACGCCATGCTCCAGAATTGGAAAAATTACAAAGTTAAAATGATCACACTGCCTAAAGGAATCTGTAGATAGATGCAATTCATATCAAAATGCCAATGATGTTTTCCACAGAATTAGAAAAAAAAATTCTAAAATTAGTAAGGAACCAACAAAGTGCCAATATAGCCATGCAGTCCTAATCACAAAGAATAAAGCTGGAAATATCACCTTATGGGACATCAAATTACACTACAAGGCGATAGTGACAAAACAACATGGTACTAGTGTAAAAACAGAAACACAGATGAATGTAACAGAACGGAGAACCCAGAAATAAACTCACATACCTGCAGACAACTGGTCTTCACCAAAGTCAACACAAACATCCACCCAGAAAGAACATTTTATTCAATACGTGGTGCCAGGAAAGTAGCCATTTGCAGAAGAATGAAACTGAGCTCATCTCTTACCTTATACAGAGATCAACACAAGATGGGGAAAGACTTTAATGTTAGACCTGAAACTAGAAAACTGCTGGAGAAAAACTTAGGAAAACACTTCTGAACATGTGCCTAGGCAAAGAGTTCCTAAGACCTCAAAAGCAAATGAAAGAAATACAAAAATAGATGAGTGGAACTATTCCAACTACAAAGCTTCTGCACAGGAAAATAAATGATCGACAGAGAAAACACAAAAACAGCAAAAGGGGAGAAAAATATTTGTACACAATTCATTTGACAAAGGACTAATATACAGAATCTACAAGGAACTCTAACAATTAAAAAATACAACTAAAAAGTAGGCAAAGAACATAAGTAGACAATTTTAAAAAATGACATGCCAATAAGCATACTGAAAAAATCACTATCAGAGAAATAAAAATTCAAGCCATATTGAGATGTCATCTTCTGCCAGTCAGAATGACTATTATTAAAATATAAAAAAATATAATAATAATAGATGTTGGTGAGGATTCAGAGAAATAGGAACACTTAACCACTGTTGGTGGGAACATCAATTTGTACATCTATGGAAAACAGTATGGAGATTTATCAGAGAATGAAATAGAGAACTACATTCAATCCCTCAATTCCACTAGTGAGACCCTATCTAAAAGAAAAGAAATCATTGCATGCAAATATACCTGTTCTAGTATATATAACACAGTATGATTCATAATGACCAAGATGTGGAATCAATCTACAGGTCCATCAGTGGATGAGTGGATAAAGAGAATGCAGTATATATGTACTATATATCATGGAATGCTAGTCAGTCATAAAAAAGAGTAAGTTCATGGCTTTTGCAGCACCATAGATGGAACTAGTGAAATAATTCAGAAACTGACAATGAAATTCCTCATGTTCTTACAAGTCAGAGCTAAGTAATGTGTACACATGAACAGAGAGAATAGAATAATACATGTGGGAGACTCAAAAGTGTGAAAGGATGAGAGAGGTTGAGGATGCGACATTACTAAATGGGTACAATGTATACTATTCAAGTGATCTCTCACTAAATTCCCAGGCTTCACTGCAATGCAATGTACCCACATAACAAAACTGTACTTATGCACCCTAAATCTATACAAATAAAATATACATAGTGTAACAACTGCTTATGCAGCATTTATATTGCATTAGGTATCATAAGTAATGCAGCGATGACTTAAAGTATAAAGGAGAATGTGTATAGGTTATATGTAAATATTACCCCATTTTATAAAAGGGACTTGAGTATTTGTGAAATCTGGCATTCCTGGGACTGTGGAGCCAGTCCTCCACACATATTGAAGGATAATTCATTGATGTTGAGACTGAGAAAGCTGAAATAGGCTAGTGCTATGCATCCACAATAAAAATGAAAAGACGGTCTCCTTGTATGCAAACAGACGTACTTGAAGATTACATAAGGAGAAAAATTAGGTGTATCTAAAAAATTAATGTTAGACTTATAGGTAGGATGTGGGATGGTAGGACTCTTTTTCTCTATATATCCACACACAGAGAGACACACATATGCCTTTATTTATAAAAAGTCACGATGGAATTGCTAATGAGGACACATATGGAGGGAGAAGGAGAAAAAGGCAAAGAACACGAGGATGGGAGCACAATGGATTTGTGCATATTGTAAAACTTGCTGAGGAATTTTGACTTTTGAATAAGGCAAATGTAATCTGCAGTCAAAATTATTTAGTTTTCAAAGAAGGAAATTGAAGCCAAATATAGAAAGATATCGTCAAAATACTGTTAGAATAATTACGTGATAACATCAAGAAAATCTTTTAGGTGGATGAACTAAAAATGAACTAGGAACAATCGTAGACAAAGAATAAGAACAGTCTACAGAATTAATCCACTTTTAAGACGAGTTCCAGAAATACAAGACAAAAAAAGTGAACTAGGAGGAAATTTTAAAATACATTCTTGAATACTTCCTAACTAATGATTAAATCTTTAAATAAAAGAGGGTTCTAATTATCCATTACAATGAGTAACAAAATCCCACACTAAATAAAACCCACCATTATAAAATCTCTAACACCACACATTAAAAAGTGGAAGCATGAACTTCAAGGTACACACACACATCTGTTGACAGGACCAACTATCCAAAATGCATCATCAGGGCTCGTAAGCACAATGCCAGCTGCTAAAGTAAAGCAGCACTTCCAAAATTCTGAGGTTCAATGTATATGGGAAGAAGTGGAGAATTCTACCTCCAGGTCTGCTCCTTAATTCTCTCTCCATTTTCTCCATCCTTGATCTCCTTTTTAGGCTGCCTGGCACATGCAAAAAGTTCTGGGAAGGACTCAGATGTCTGCAGATCCCACAGTGGAAAAGAGTCAATCTCCACCTGACTGTGGAGTTTAGTTGTCACCCTGGCCCAGGTCAGAAAAGAGGTGGGTGTAATATAATCCTTTATCATCCAAAGCCAGTAAAACATTTGGGGGGGCATTTTAGCAGTTGGTATAGCCTAAGTGATTCACATAGGGTTCAGATAGCAAAATGCTACACAGTGGAAAAGTGAAAAGTCTAAGCAGTTAAATAGGACTAAAATTTAACAAGCACAAATAAAGAATCTAAGGGAGAAGTATTCTGGGTGGGAAGTTTATGTGGAAATTTGTTTTTGAAAGGTTGTTAAGAGAATGGGAATAAGATTCAGAATTTCTATTTATTTATTTAAAGAGAGAGTGTGTCACTATGTTGTCCAGGCTAGAGCTCAGTGGCTACTCACAGGTGCAATCATGTGCATTACAGCCTTGAACTCATGCCTTGCCTCCAGCAATCCTTCTGCCTCAGCCTCCTGTGTATTTTCTTAAATGAGGAAATATTAACTGTAGACAAATCATACAAGAGAGAAAACATAACCATAGAACAATAAGTGGCCAAACAATGACAAACCTATGTACAGTCATAAAATTTGGGATTGAGAATTGAAAGTCTATAAATGATTTTAAAATACATGTGATTTAAAAGTGATTTTAAATTATGATATGTGAAAATAATACATAAAAATATGTATACAATATCAAAAGTAGCAGTTAAAATTATTGAAAGTGGCTGCCTGTCCAGAAAGAGCAGTCTAGGGTGGGGAGGATGAAAGAGCCGCCCACCTCCATTGCTTCTCTTTACAGAACATGTAGCACTGTGTAACTGTATTGGTTTGTACACACATACATGTATATGCATGTGTACATCAGCGCATTTTCATTAAGCTATTAAATTTATTTGTTAAAAATAAAATTAAGTTCGAGAAGGTAGAAGGAAGTTCGGAGCAATAATTATAAGACAATTTTTATCAACTGTGAATGAACATTTGGATAATTTCTTTTTTTGTCTTGTTAATATATTTTGCTTAATTCCCCGTTCATCCACACCTATGGACACTTTTTTTTGGAAACACTGTCTCTTTTCTTCTACCTTATTAAATTACATTTGTCTTCAAAACATGGCTGCATTCCTAACCCATACAAGAAAATTCCCCACGTCTAAAATCTGATATATTTAGTGTGATTTCCCTTAGTTTTTTTTTTTTCATATGTTTTGGCACTTGATGAGACAGTATTTTAAAATGTTGTATAATGTTTATTCCACAATAAAATTTTAAGCTACCTAAGAGAAGAGACAATACTGCCTATCAGTAGAAACTCGATAAATATTGGTTGAAATTAAATTATATTAAACCAAATGGTGATGTCCCATTCAGCATCAAGCACATTTTTAAGGTACATACTTCAGTTTTTTTAAAAAATTAGAAATCATACTTGAATTGAAAACTAAAACTCAACACAAATGACTCTTAGAAATCTGAAAACCTCCTTCTCCTACTAGGCTGATACACAGGTGATGTGCTTTGGAGCAGCTCAGAGCTGTTTTTCCTGTTACCTACAAACCGGTGATGCCTTTCCTACTTCCTCACCACTAATTTCAAAGAAGTCAAAATCTGAAAAAATTTCAAAGGAAAGAGTCAAAGTGAGTGAAAAAGTGAGGTAGCTTTTAAGAATGAAATACTCTTGTCTTCAACAAAAATTGCCTAGTGATAAACAAGCACCACCACAGTAGGTGCTCCTGGTTTATGTTCCTATGTGTCAGCTCTCCCTGAGGCACCCCAGACTGTGGCCGCTGTCACCCGTGCACCCTGTAACCAACTCTGAGGACTGAGCAATGTTTTCTCTCATTAAAGTTTGTGCCCTTTGGTTTGATCAACTTCAGAAAGTCGGATCTCTAAAATTAGTGCCACAAGACAGACACTTTATGGATGAACAGTGTGTGGGGGCAGGGTGGGGAGAAGAGTGAATTGTCAACATTGTTTTCAGTTTTGATGAAGTTTGGTCTGTATATAAAAGCAGATGGTGTGGCCTCCAACACAGAAGTACTTACTCTTTACTAAGGCTTTATTTTTTCTAAGGACAATTGTGTTAGCAGCTTGTTTATAAGAAAAAACTGGTATGTAGAAACACATAATGACATGTAGCCTAAAACTGACAGAGTGAGTGCTTTATAAAGGGACAAATAAAAATTTAATAGATGGTGGTGCCCATAGCTCAGTGGGCAGGGCGCCAGCCACATACACCCAGGCTGGCAGGTTCCAACCCCGCTTGGGCCTGCTAAACAACAATGACAACTGCAACAGAAAAATAGCTGGGCATTGTGTCTGGCACCTGTAGTCCCAGCTACATGGGAGGCTAAGGCAAGACAATTGCTTAAGCCCAAATAATTTGAGGTTGCTGTGAGCTGTGATGCCACTGCACTCTACCAAGGGCAACATAGTGAGACTCTGTCTCAAAAAAAAAAAATTAATAGATGTTGCTACATCTCTTATAGGAAATTAAAGCCATTTCCCAGAGTCTTCTCAGTTACACCAGCCTTACTTCTATCCACACAGGTATGGGGAGATTAGAAGGATCTGATTATTACAGCAAGCCCATTCAAAAAGACCAAAGCTTGACATGGTTTGTGTTTTCAGAGTTAAAGAAGTGATTTAATTGCTGTCACTTATAAGAAGTGAACAAGAAGAAATTTTAAATACTTTTATTTAATGATCACAAATTTAAAAAATTAAATGTATGAGCTTTATGTCTTTACCCTCAGGTTGAACTCAGCCTGGTACGCTAATTGGAAATTATTGCACCATTAAGAACCCAAAATTATAAAATTAAGATGAGGTCAGAATTGGTCACAAGGTTGTAGCCACATTCTTATTGATTACCTATGATGCTTCCTGATCTATGCTTAGGACCCTACATGAGTTATGACTGCCTGCTGATTAATTTCCAACAAATCACATATGTCAACAAAGCCAAAGAAATTATAGTCATGAGTGGAAATGCACAGGTGTTGGAATGAATGTCTTTGGAGTGTTAGTAGTCACTTTCTTCCCATTTGGGGGACTTTAAGCTTCTTT
The DNA here is from genome assembly GCA_963574575.1 of Galagoides demidoff. NCBI lineage: Eukaryota > Metazoa > Chordata > Mammalia > Primates > Galagidae > Galagoides > Galagoides demidoff. Next base: position 24,625 of record CAUYQV010093055.1, on the reverse strand, counting down.
AGCTATTTACCCCAAGAAAAGGTATAGTGCAAGACTTCCCCTATTACCACCTTGCCCTCTATGTAGCTTTCTTGTAGACATCTAAAGAGAATTATCCACATACAGAGAGACGCAGAAACCCCCTTGTGCAAGGATATGTGTTGCTGTAAGACAAAATCTTTCTGTGAGGATGTCCTGCTATTTAGCCAAGGGAACATGGGTAGGGGTCCCTCTCATAAATCCACATAAAGAACACTAAGCTGAGATATCATACAATGGTATAAGGAGAAGAGACTCCTGCTTGAGTGAAGCTGCTGATCTGGGAATGTCCATACTCTTGGGCCTCTAAGTCTTTCAAACAAGGTCTCCCACAGTGATTATTCCCTAGGTCAAAGAACCCAGTGGAAATGAAATCAGTCCCAGTCTATAAGGTCCTTGTTTTGTTCTTTATTCTCTGATCCTCCCTATAATCTATCTCACAAAACTTTGTCATTCCTCCACAGATTATTCTTCTGCAGTGCCCAAATGAATAGCCCAAACCCTATTTTTCCAAACTGATACTTCCATTTTTAATTTTCAGAATTAATCATGAAATGCCATTAAAATAAGAGCAGACAGGAAATTAATTTTCAAAGATTCCCAGGAGATAAATGAAGTATTTATATTTCATCTTTCGAGCACATCACAGAACAAAAAGTAAAACTAAATAGTTGTCTTCCTCTTAAAATGGGTTGCTACTTTATAACCTATCATAGTACTAACAGCTTCAATAAATTCTAGGTCCTTGGATTATTATCAGAATTACCCCCAATCCTAAAAGCTGGGATAGTCCAGAAATTAGAAAACTGAAACTTCATGAAGTTAAGTAACAGGTCCAAGTCTCAGAATGAATTAAACAATCAACTTCACGTAATCTGGAGCACCCTAAATCCTTTTTGTACTAAAATTTACTCAAATTGGCAAGGTACATGAGGAAGACCTAGGAAAGAAACCAAATTATATAGCCTCAAAATCCACAGGTTTCAATGGTAGTAAAAGACGATTCTAAAAGCAAGAGTAGAACCTTATCTTTGGGGGGTAATAGTAGCAAAGTCTTTTATGATTCTAATCAAATACTGAGAAATGGAGATGCCATGCCAAATCCCTCCAAGAAATCAATTAGAAATACAGAAGCACCAGCCAACTCAATTTGAGACACGTTGGAACTGGAGAGATTCCAATAGCTTATTGCTGTGATTGATATCATAGAAACACATCCACATACATGCGAATACTGTTTCGTGAAACTGTGATGATTTGCTCAGTTGCTTTCAATGTTAGGTCTTCTCAAAAAAAATTCTATAGTTTTTCTCTTTAAAATAAAGATTGTAGTAGATAGTGAATCTCAAATTTGATAGATAGGAGATAATATAAATCCATTCAACCTTACAGAGGGCGAGTGCTAAGAGAGTCTGGTGTTTGTGAAAAGGAATGATTACTCAAGGAGCAGGGAACTCGCATCCTCCATTTCTCTGGACAGAAGTACCAACACCAGATCAGTAGGTCTAAAATAAGCTGTCCCTTAAACAGAGAAAAATCTCTGATTCTAGGAAACCAATAGAATAAGTACTTAAAATTTAAACTGAATATTCAAAGGCCAGGCGTGCTGGCTCTGGCCTGTAATTCTAGCACTCTGGGAAGCTGGGCTGGATGGATTACCTGAGCTCAAGAGTTCAAGATCAGCCTGAGCAAAAGTGAGAACCTGTCTCTATCAAATAGCCAGGCATTGTTTTAGGCATCTATAATCCCAGCTACCAGGAGGCTGAGGCAAGGGGGTCACTTGAACTCAAGAATTTGAAGTTGCTGTGAGCTATGACACGAGAGCATTGACAGAGGGCAACAAAGTGAGACCCTGTCTCAAAATAAATAAATAAATAATAAACTGACTATTCAAGTCCACGTCTTGCTTCATCGCTCTTCTTTAAAACAAACATGTGAACACCATTTTATGAATTTAATGGTTCATTTTTAGGGGGATGAGCATGGTTTTTATTGAACAAGAGCTAATATGGACATCTCCACAGTGACCTCAAGAAGATTTTTCCTAAATCAAACATTAAATTAACTTGACCATTATTCCAAAGATGCAAGACAATTAATTACCTCTAAAAAACTTTATGTATCAGAGTAATCTGATGAATAATGTGCATACTGAACAGCAAGCCTCACTGCCGTCCCCTGTGTAAGTGGAGATGTTGAGCAGAAACCCACATCACTTCTCTAAGGAGTTCACACACAGTCTGTTTTCCTCAGGATATCTTGATAAAAGCAGGAGGTGGACAAAGATAGAATTATTATTTGTTCACAGCGTACACTTTTAGTGGAATATGTCCGCATGCTTCTGAGATAGGTGAAAATGACTCATAGAATGTAGTGGCCACTTACTTCCCCATATTTAACCAAATTATTATTATTACTATTAACTCACACTGCCTTTATGCCACTTGTACACTGAGATCATGTCTTCTGGAAAAGTACCACTTGGTATCATTCTAGAGTCATGGAGTTTTACTGCTTCAGTTACCAGGAAATCCATCATTGTTATTAATATTGCATATGGGAAGGTTACTAAATAAAGAACAAGATACGGAATATTGTTCAATTATGTTTTTCAACATATGAGTACTGTCAATATTATACTTAATGAAGTCTGGTTCTGATTGCTATATATAATTGTGTGTATGTATATATGCACTATTTAATAATGTATTTAAAGTGGGAAATGAAAAAGGTATGTTAGCAGAGTTGAATACAAATTTGTGGTAAAATATTATAAGAAAATACATCTGCCTTCTTTTTACCAGAGAAAAAACTGCAATAACAATTACTCATGGCCCTTCTCTTTAAAAAATTGAAAATGCACACTGTTTGCATGACCAACATTTTATTTACCTTCAATATTGTTCCATCAAAGTATAACTGTATAATTCAGAGCCAAGAGGTATAAAGTGGGGGAAAATATTACAATAACCACACTCATAAGTAGATCTCACAATTGTGGTTCTGAATTAATGGCAAGCACTTTCTGAGACTTAAATGTGGATTATATATGTACTATCTATTTCAGATATAAAATTTGAGACAGAATCAGGAAATGTATTGTTAATCAGTTACATATGAACATAGAATTTCTGCTCAATATAGCTACATCTTGATTTGGGAACATATTTGAGACTCTGAAGTCGCCTGCTAGTGTCTGCTTACTGGAGATACCACTCAGGTCTGTGTTTACAATTCATTTTTGACTTTCTGTAATTTGGCAGTATATATCATGAAGAATTCAGATATAACACATAAAAAATCATTTCTGATTTTAGAGCTATAGTTGAACATTATTATTAATTCCTGATTTATTTGTAACAATTTTCAAATGTGTATTGAGACCCAGTTCCCTAAGCACTGATCCTGAGTTTTAGTCCTTGCTTCTAAAATTTATAAGCAACTTTCTTGGGAAAAATGTTGGGAATTTGGTATGCTTGGTTTTAAGACAAAAATAGGTTCTAGTTATGATTTTTTTCATGGTAGAAACAGAAGGAGAGTCTTTTGAAATGTAATTAAGTTTATAAATTTGATGATGTCATTCTGAATTACCAGGGTAGGCCTTAAATCCAATAAATGTCTTTCTAAGAGACATCCGGGGAAGAATTGATAGGTGGAAGTGGCAGAAGCAGGTGACCACGAAAGCCGACATGAGAGTGACACAGCCATCAGCCCCCAGAAGCTGGAAGAAGCAAAAAATGCAATTTCCTTTAGAACTTCTGGTGGGAGCAGGGCCCTGCTGATATCTTGAGCTCAAATTTCTGCATATGGTATGTATTTCTAGTTCAATTTAGGATTCACAATTCAGAATCTCTCTCACCCCCCCTAAAAATGACCAATGAAATTAATAAAATGGTATTTGCATATTTATTTTAAAGAACAGCAATGAGGTACTTGATGAGGCAGAAATGAAATTTCTGTTGTTTTAAGTCACCTAGTTGTGGTAAACTTTTACATTGGCCCCAGGAAGCTAATACAGGTGGCAAACAAGTTTACAACTGAAATCTTGACAGGATGAAAAAACTATTAAGACTTTCAGGAACAGTCGAGCAAGAAAAAAATATACAATTAGCTGCATAATACATAAAGGAGAAAGCATATTTAATTTCTATGTTCTGATGGGAAGAAGTAAAATTTATGAAAGATGACTCCGGAGGATGCCTGTGGGAGTGCATGAAGTTCATGAGGGCTGTGCCCGTAGAGAAATCTATGAGGTTTGCTTCTTCTCTTGCCCTCTGTGGAGAGGAGGGAGGAGGAGCAGTGGGGTCCATCCAGGCACTGTGGCATGTACCCAGCTTGCTGGTGAACAATGCCCCATCTTGGCTGTGGGATCTGGCAGCCCCTGGGAACTGTAGCAGGTCTAAGATTTTCCTCAGGATTTTTCTACCTACAGCTACAGCCCTCATCCCCTTTGAGGGCATGGGGGAAAAAGCCTAAGATGATTCTGTGCCGCATGTCTATAATGTGGTGGTGTTGGAAAGTGCAGTCTGCTTATTTCTTTGTGCCACCAGATTGGCACAGTGTGACACTTACTTACCTGGGTGACTGCATCTGGGCTGGGGAACATTTGCTTTTCAGTTCAGGGCCTGTGCCCCACCTGCTGCTCTTCCTCCCTGTTCTTTCTAGGGTGGGGAGGATCTAATCCAGATGTCTTCAGTGGCCATTGGTTGGGGCCACTAAAAATTGAAACTTTACTTGCATGGACCTTGAAGAAATCAGAGTACAGATTCATCAAAGTCAGGTGTAGAAGAAGAGTGGTGCCTCTGTGTGTATGGGAGGAGTGACGTTGTATAAAAACACTCTGCTTAGGAAAATCGTACTGTTAAGGTGGCAGTGGGACGTGGGTAGCAAGTGGCTTAAGGGATAAAGCCATTGTAATTCAGCCACAAGCTAATTGATTGGAGGTGAAACAAATTGGCCATACAAATAGCATTACTCCTAAAAATGAGTTTCTCTCTGAGGTACAGGGTACTGGTGTTGGAAGACTAATCCATTCATGAATTTTACCTGTATGTATTTTTTTCTAAAATACTCATGGACCACAGACAAATACTTGCAAGACCTGGAAATTTTCAGTAACCAAACCAAAATTTTACCTTCCGTCCACCAATTAAGATTTTCAATATGGGCTTATATATCCAATACGTGACAGAGATCGGCTACACCATTTTCTGTTGTCTTTACATGGACTTCTTTCCTACCAATTGTAACTTGGAGTTATATTTTAGTTGTACATAGCTAGAATTAAGAGGCATTATTTAATGAGGTTAGCTTGTTCCATCAGCTTTAAGATTTCAAGACCAAGTAGCAGACTAGAAAATAAAGGACTCTGGACTTGCAGTCAATGCAAGTATGTTTTCTAAGCATTATTTTCTCATTTCTGAAATAGGGTGATAGAGGACAGTGAATATTACAAACAAATTTAAAACACCACCAAAGGAGTAGATGGTTCTGAATTATCAATTCTAAAATGAACTAGAAATAGATACAATATATGGAAAATGCCTAAACAGATCATTTCATTGTGAAGCCAGTAGCAAGTAAGGCCCCATTTGAATGAAATTTTATGGGTTTGAGCACAGGCATTTTCTTTCAGATAACCAACTCAGATTGGAACAAGGACCGCCATTCTCTCTCCTAGTAGCCAAGGTAGCAGAGCAACTTTGGTGTCTGCATCATAAAAGGAAGAGGAAACTGAGAGCAAAGCTAAAAGTTAGCATATTATTAAAGATCATTCAGTGAGGAGTAGGGCCCCAGCCCCACCTACTGGAGGTGACAGGTTCAAACCCAACCCCAGCCAAAAGAAAAAAAAACAAAAAAACATTCAATGGAAGGTTTTGGAGGGAGGATTTGTTCTCATGACAAAGAAAACATTTGACATTAAAAAATGACAATAATGCCTTATTTAATTCCTGTGGATGAATTCATCCCCATTTGATACTTTATACATATCAGACACTAATTCATGCACCAATGTTTAGTACACATGCCATGAAAAGAACAGTAGAATATCACAGACCTAGGATTATTATTAGTATTTAATTAGGCTTTCAAAAAAAAAAAAAAAGAAAATCATTTCTCATCTTTAGTGAAGAGCTGGTTTGTTTTAAAATGTTGAATAAATAGATAACCAGCAATGCTGTATAATTATTTACATGTCTACATATATTTATTCAGACAAATAAGAAAATATCTAGAATTTAAGGGCTTTTTGGTAACAAAGACACCTTATTTATAATGAAGTTCTTCTGGCTAAAACCCTGTCATGACATAAAATGAATTTTAAAAGAACAAAATGTACTAAATCTTCTTTGGTGGCCAGATAAACAGAGACATTATCCAATGTATTCCAAGCAATAGATTGCTTGGAACATGACATATGTTTTAAGATACATTTGTACGGTGTGATAATTTACTGTGGTACTGAGTTAGAACATTGTTTCGTAAATCAAACATTCCACAGGAAAAGGTTGCATGAGAGTGAACAAGGAGTCGTAAAAGAAGAGTGAAATGTATTTACAGATTTCTACAGAGGAAAAAAAAAACAGAATGAATTAAAAAGAACTGTTTATAATTACTTAAAGGATACCATTCAAGAAACTCAAAACTTGTACTAATAATCTACATTTTAATATTTCACACACTTTGCCTTGAAAGCAAATTCTAAAAATGTATTATCAGCAAAATTATATTTAAAGGGAATTATACTTATTCAGCTGAAAAAATTATTTTACAACATTTTTGTGAACATTTCAGATACATGTATGAATTTCCTAATTGGGTAAGAATAAACAATCTAATTTTTTTCTGTGTTCTTTCAGCAAAATTAAAAAGCTTCCACATAGCTGAGGAAATCATATATAAAGAAAATAGCAGGAGAAGGAAGGAGGGAGTGGGGGAAAGGAAGAGCAGAGAGAGGGAAGGAGGGAGGGGATGGAGTCTCAGTGTGTGACACAACTTTTGGGGGCAAGGCACAGTTGTAAGAGGGACTTTACCTAACAAAGTGTAACCTGGTTTCTCGTACCTTCAATGAACCCCCAACGATAAAAAAAAGAAAGAAAATAAAAGAAAATAGATAACCTATGTAATGGGAGAAAATATTTGCAAGCTATACATCTGATAAAGGGCTAGTATCCACAATCTGGACAAAATTCAAATAAATTGGCAAGAATAAACAACCACCTAAAAAGGAGACAAAATACACGAAGCAAAATTTTTCAAAAAAAGCTAGCCAAATGGCCAATAAACACATGAAAAAATGCTCAGCATCACTTATCGTCAGGAAAATGCAAATTAAGACCAATGAGGTACCACTTTACCCCTGGTAGCGTGGTTTTTATTAAGAAGCCCAAAACTCATACATGCTGGTGTGGATGCAGAGAGAAAGGAATGTTTATACACTGTTGGTGGGACTGCAAATTAATACAACCTCTATGGAAAATACTATTTCTCAAAGAACTGAAAGTTGACCTTTAATCCAGCAATACCACCACCAGATATTACCTAAAGGAAGAGATGTCATTTTATCAAAAAGACACCTACACTCCAATGCTCACTGAAGCCTAGTTCACAATTTTGTAAAGATGTAGAACCAACTCAACTGCCCATGAATTCCTGACTGGATTAATAAATAATAAAATGTGATATATGTATATCATGGAGTGCTACTCAACCATTAAAAAGATGAATTAATGCCCCTTCCAGCAATTTGGATAGAACTGGAGACATGTACTCTGTAAGAAACTGGAACTAACTTAGGGGCACACATGTGCACACAAGGGTGTAAAAGTCACTGGAAATCAAGAAGGGGGAGGCAGGAAGGGGAGCAAAACCCTACTTAATGGGTATAATGCACACTACTTGGGCTACAGATACCCTTATAGTCCCAATTCAAGTATTACAAAAAGCTATCCATGGGCAGTGCCTGTGGCTCAAAGGAGTAGGGTGCCGGCCCCATATCCCGGAGGTGATGGGTTCAAACCCAGCCCCAGCCAAAAATTTCAAAAAAAAAAAAAAGCTATCCATGTAACAAGAACATTGTACCTCCTTGATATTTTGAAATTTAATTTTTTGAAGTTCTCAATTACTTTAAAACGCATGAGAATACTAAAGTGCATTTAAGGTACCTGAAACCACATCTCCTTAAATTTCACAAGCATAATTGGGATTTAGTCACTTACCAATAGACCAACATATCTATATATTTCCTGGGAATACAGGTTGTAAAAAGAATGCTAGAAAAAAACATAAGATGTGGGTGAGAGAACCCAAGTGTGTAGGGAATAGAGGGAGGGAAGAAGGAATAAATCAAAGAAACAAAGCATAAAATGCTTTTGAAAGAAGTTCTCTAAGAAGTAAAAAGTGTGTGTGACAGGATAAGCTAGAATTGAAAAGGGGCATCCTGAGCCATAGGTTATTTGAAGTATAGCATTCAGATGGATTTGATTTCATCAAGATTCCACATTTCCATCAAACTGTTCCCCAGTACCACAACCAGACACCCTACACACTTTGAGAAAAATGGGACATTCAGAGATTACCAGCTAAAGATAATAAAGTGTTGCAGTCAGGAACAACAGTGTCTGGGGGCATTTTAAGTCACTGCTAATTCAGGATCACCATCTGTGTTGCCTTTGTGGGCCCCAAACAGCAACAACTGTTATAATAATTAATAACAGCAATTACATGCTGGAGGTACAGATAGATGCTGATAGGTTTAAAAGGAATGGTACTGCAGAGGGTTAGAGAGCGTAGACGGTTCCTTAAAAAAGAGAAGCAACGGGTGATGAGGGTATGACCACTTGACATGCGGGACTTCTACACAGGTGGCTCATATGATCTGTCCTAGAACACACAGGTCAGGCCAAAGGACATTCATGTATCCCAGGGTCTAAATTTATGTTACAGGTCTCACTGGTTATTCTTCTTTCTGTGCAAATAATTGATCCTATTTTTGAAATTGTGTTGAAAAGAATTCAATGAAAACTGAACTAAGAACAATCTGCATTTTTAAAGCAAGTATGCTATTCATTAATCCACTCATAATATAAATATTTCATCAATATTGTACAAGGCATAATTCCAGATGCTGTGGGAAATCCAGTGATAGGAAAAAAAAAACAAAACTAACAATGGTTAAATATTTATTACAAGCCAAGCCTGTGCTGGCTTGTTAGATGCTTCAAGACAACCTTCAGAATTTTCTTTTCTTTTCTTTTTCTTTTTTCTGTGGTGGTTGTAGGCATATATGAAGAAGTGCAGAAATAAGAAGATAGAGACTCAGAGGTAAAGCAAGGTCCTTAATCATAGTGCAGATTCTTAGTTCATTGTTCTTACAGTGCACTAAGCTCTCTCCAACTACATATCATAGACATACACATCAAAAATGTATCTTAAAACAGTGTTACTAGGAAATCATATCCTAACCTAATAAAACAGAGATGAAGATGTAATTACTACTTTTCTTAATGCATTTTTCTAATCATTTTAACAGTAACACAATATTCTCCAGCAACAACTGTAAGGTGAGTGGGTAAACACATAGAAGTTCCAGGTAGTTAGGGCAGAAAGAAAGCAGTTAAAAGGAATAAAAGATGGCATTGGGATTGGTAGACAAGCTTTAATGTGCACCCTCAGTTCATTTAACCAACATGATTACCCAATTTAAAATTTCTTTTTTAATTATACAGAAAATGCATTAAAATCTCTTAAGATGGTAAATCTTTCAAGCTATATTTTAGTTTTCTATTGCTATGTAGCAAGTCACTACAAATTTAACAATTTAACAGCTTAAAACAACAGGCGTTTGTTAGCCCAAATGGGTTCTGGAGGTCACTTTAAGTGGTTCAGCTGATTTATGTTCCAGGCCAAAATTAAAGCGCCACCCAGCAGTGCTCTCCTCCAGAGGCTCCAGAAAAAAATCTGCTTTCAGGTTCATTCAAGTACTGACAGAATCTAGTCCCCTGAGGTAATGCAATGGAACTCTGTTTTCTTGATAGTTTCAGGGGCTTTGCTTTTACGGATATCCATATTTCTTCTTCATATAAGAAGAATCGCATCTCTCCTCATCTGCGAACAAGCAGGGGTGCCTAGAGTCTTCCTGCTTCCAACCTCCTCTACGTTTCTCCTGCCAGCACCGTTAGAAATCTCTGTTTTAAAGGGCCCCCCTGATTACACCGAGCCCACAAGAATAATATCATTCATGGGTTTCAGGGATTAGGGCTGGGCATTTTTGGGAAGGCATTTTAAAAATTCTGCCTGCTACAGCTATAAAATGGCTTGGCAAGAAGCACAAAACACACTGGCCAAGAAATAGTGATTTACTTTTTCATTTTATCTTCCCTACTTAAAAAAAAAAAAAAAAAACTTCAATCATGGTGGCAGAATACAGGGGCTATCCATCTAGCTGTTGCCTTCTCCAGAAATGAGGAATGAAGATGTGATCATGATTGTCTGGCCCTGGAACATCTATGGGCTGCCTCTCTGGGACCATTAGTAAAATCAATGAGTCCTTCCCTCACATCCTCCACATTCAGATTCAGAATCCTTCCAAATTACCAGGATTTTGAATATGCTACTTTGGTGCATGGATTTTAACCTCCAAATTTAATGGGCTTAAGATACCAATGCAGAGTTTTGTGATCATAAAGCGCTCTTCTTAGCCTCTAATTACTGCCCTTTACTGTAACTTAGAGACAGACAGAAGCGCTTTGAAAGCGAGCTCATTAAACTTCAGCCCAACCCCTATACCTATTCATTTTTAAATGTGGTCTTCATATCCCTAGAAAAAAAACTTTAAAAAGAGGCAGAAGTAGGACATTATAATTTCATGTTTTTAATTGAAAGCTTTGCTGAATGGACTCTTTTAAAATGTGTTTTCCATATATCTTTCCAGTGTTTTTATCTACCACTTAAAAAAAGCCTTAGAAAAGACAGAATCACAGAACATAAAATTTGTCTTCTCTTTTGCTTTATGTTATTAATTTAACATATGCTCAAAAAACACCACAAAATTTCTAGTATTTCAGATTGTTTAATAAAAACAAAGAATATTTATGATAGAGCATACATGGACACAAAATTGTCAAACTATATATGTGTATATATATATATATAGCTATATATGTGCTTATATCTTAATTTATATTTAGATGTCTGGTTATATATTTATGGGTATATATTGTAATAATCATCACATATGCTAATTCATATTTATACATTTGCATAATTATCTGAAGACGCATTCATTCAGAGGCATTTAGATAATTAACTGTAGGTTCCTAAAAAAGATTTAATTTTTCTGTCTATGTACATTTTAAAAATTTATTGTGTTTGCAAACATGCGGTACTAGATGTGGTCAATTACATTTGACTATTTCAAATAAATTATTAATCAAAATGACATGACATGTTCTTGAAAAATTATATAACATTAAAAATAATTTTCTGAAAAGTAGAATATTACCTGTAACTTCACTTCTATAATTTTGCATAATAATTCATGTGTGCCTTCATACATATTTATAATTTTTCAAGTATTATTCAAATAACATCATATCAATGGACACTGCATATCTTTCTTCATAATCTTCAAAGACCACATAGTTGTATTTGATTCTGTTAGTTCCCTAAGCCACATCTTTTTATTAGACGTATCAGTCGTTTCTAGTCTGGGTACACTTCTTTGTGTGTTTTTTATGGTCCAACTCAATAATTAAGACTGCAAAAATAAAATATTTTCTGTAAGGTACCTTTGCAAAGGGTCTGCTTGAAAGTAATATTTTTCTAAATGTCGTGTGTATGTTTCCTCATTCTGGTTCTTTTTCTGATTCTCTCTACGTACTTATTGACCCAACTGATTCCAGGAAAGCCTTCTCACGTCTGGAATGTAGAAGCACAGAGGTGCTGGGACCATTTTTCAAGTGTGTTACATGTATCACTTGCCTCAGCCTATGAAGGTTCTTGATGAAAAAGACAAAATTCTGTCTCCACCCTAGATTTATTCAGTCAAGATCCCTGTAGTAAGGCTGAGGTTTTAAGTCTTGGAATGTTTATTTCAAAAGAGTTTTCCAAGGTTTCTTCCCCGTGTATGTTGTAAAAGTATTTTTATTTATCCATTTTGTTTCTTTAGTCCATTCCAGTTTATTGGTACAGTTACATCTAGAATTTTTAATTTTTATAAATGAACTGATAAAAGGCAAATATCTATCATTCCCTAAAGAGAACATTCTCTAAAATGATTTTTTAAATAAAATCTTCATCTGTATTTAAAACTTTACTTATAAAATTATTATAATAAAACCAGTCTGCATTTTAGTCCTGAAGCTCTGAGTTTTCTTAGTATTTTTTCTTCCTAGGTGCAAAACTGATGCTCATGGGGGATTTTTTTGATGTTTCAACATCTGCTGTAGCTGAGTCTAGAATGGTGTATGAGATTCATTGGGTTTGAAATTTGTTATATTCTGCTGTCTTCTGCAATAGCATCTACAACTCCCCTTTGTGTGTGTGTGTGTGTGTGTGTGTGTGTATTTTGGGGGGGGGGTGTTGGTGTCACAACTCATAGCAACCTCAAATTCTTTGGCTTAAGTGATTCTCTTGCTCAGCCTCCCAAGCAGCTAGGACTACAGGTGCCCACAGCACCCAGCTATTTTTTTTGTTGCAGTTGTTGTTGCTTAGCTGGCCAGGGCTGGGTTTGAACCTTCCACCCTCGGTGCACACGGCCGGTGCTATAACCACTGTGCATTTGTGTGGGTTTTTTTTAAAGCTTACTTTAAAATAAAATAAATAATAGGCACTATAATTTATCTGAAAAGAGGTCATCTCTACTAAACAATTGTGAGTTGATTCTGTTTTGGATAAAGTTTTGAATTCTGACCTTCTCATAAGAGTCCATTTCACCCTGTCCCGCTAAAGGAGTTAAATAATACACTGTTATAATGGATATACATATTTGGTCTCATATTCATCACATTGTTCTTTTTGTTGAGTGTGCTAAACATGTTGCTTCAGTGAGAAACTGGAAAAGGCTATATCAGGATTTGACAACCAGATAATATTATAAAATGATAACATCTAAGACTGTTTTCACATAATTGCCAACGTTAGACATAAAATTATTCACTGTATTTACCTTAATAGGAAAAAATTATAATTTCTTTATTTTCTTCCATTCTTACCCTTTTTCACATTTTTAAAACAAGAAAGAATCTAAAAAATCAAAAAACAAAATGCTTATGTTATTATTTTAAATGTGTACATCAGCCTCAATTTTGAAAGCCATGTTATTTTACCCATGCAACATGATTATGTAAGGTTATCCCTATGTTTAGCTGGTTTTGTGGCTTATCAGTAGCCCCCCTACTTTTTTTTTTTTGTAGTTTTTGGCTGGGGCTGGGTTTGAACTTGCCACCTCTGGTATATGGGGCCGGTACCCAACTCCTTGAGGCACAGGTGCTGTCCAGTAGACCCCCTACTTTTAACCTCCCCAGTCTCGAGAGATGTATGAGATACAAGTATGTTCAAGTCAGACAGATTGCCATTATGTCTGCCATAACTATTACTTACATAACCTTGATTCCCTGAGAATAATTCCTGTGTGTAAAAAATGAGTTTAAAATTACCTCCCTCCCCAGGATGCTTGGAGATTACATTAAATAACATATGTAAAAGAGTCATCACATGCCTGGCACATAATAAATGACATTTAACAAATGGAAGTCATTATAATTATTCTTTATTTGTATTAGTCTTCCTTTGATTGCATTCAATATTTAAGTAATTTAAGTACTGATTTTCATACTACTTTCGAGGAAAGATCTAGTACGATGAAGAACATCTAAAAATATTCTTAATTTATTGCCTTCGTCAATAAATGAAAACTTCTTGATACAGTAATTGGTGTTCTGTTGCTGCCATGACAAATTACCACAGCTTTAGACACTTAAAGCAATGCAAATTTAATATCCCTCATTTCTGTAGGTTAGAAATCTGACATAGGTTTCAATAGCCTGAAATCAAAATGTCACTGGCCTTTGTTCCTTTCCAGAGACTCTAAGGGATAATGTTTCCTCACATTTTTCAGTTTCAGGAGACTGGCTGCATTCCTTGGCTTACAGCCCCTTCCTCCATCTTCAAAGACAGCAACATCACATCTGATCATTCCATAGAAAAGCTCTCTCTTTTTAACATGTCCTGTGATTATATTGGGACCACATGCATAATCCAGAATAATCCTTGCATTTCACGGTCCTTAATCTTAGTCACCTCTGTGAGGCTATTTCTGTCATTTAAATTGACACAGTCACAATTTCCAGGGATTTAAACATAAACATTTTGGGGTAATTATTTTCCTGCCTACCAAAAATAGTATTATTTACTAATAATAGTTTTTTTTTTTTATAATTCTATAACAAGATCTTTCATATGATACCTAAGCCTGTAGGAAAGAAAACTTAGTCTACTCATATTTTTGATGACTTATAGTTAAATTGTTGTTAATTATAATGATGATAACAATTTTTTGTGTAAAAATATTTGATCCTCTTTGACATTTAAACATTATTTTTGATTATTGCTGATGCTTTATTTGTATTTTTTCTTTATAAATCTCACTGCACAATTAAATTCCCTGAATCTATAAATTTATGTCTCTCCTCTTTTCTGTGAATATTTTTATTTTTGCATACCTTTCCTGTATGTATTAATTTCAAATTCTCACACTTATTTTCTCCATCACTCATACAATATTTTTTTGGAAAACACATCTCATGGAGGGATTGTGTATATCCTAGAATCCTGCTCAGAGCTCTTTGTGCAGGGAATTTCAGAAAAATATTGAGACATGTTTGAAGAAGGGTGCTCGGGATTTGAGCAAGCCTCTCTCTCAGCTTCCCATATGCCTGTCCTCTGTGGCTGAGGTTGGCCACAGGAGAGATCCAACGGGACTCCATAGATGTGGATCCTCACGTTAGGGCCCTGTCTTCTAGGTTTGAGCACAGGTTTTTTTATGTGAGTTAGAAAGTAAATGGTATCTTCATCCAGAAAAATACAGTGATAACTAAATGCTTGAGATAATTGATTGGCACTCATTTCACCAGATAAAGCATTCCCTTGAAAATTCCTGCTACTGCCAAGTTTTCTAAGTATTTAAGTCTTCTCCTTAAATCGATAAAAATATAGAATACTGCTCTACCTAACCAACGGCAACTCTAAAAAGGGAGACACAGAACAAGAATCATTTGTATCCTTTTTTCCAATTGAACGTAGCTGTCAAACAGTGGTAATAATTGTGTTTAAGCACAATTGGCTTGCAATGAAACATTAAATAGACAACCATTCTAACTTTTTCTGTAAGTCTCATCTGAAAGCACATACAGGCAGCAAGCTGTTAAAGGCTAATCATTCCATACTATCTCCTAAAAGTATTCAATTATTAGTGTCAAAAAGTAGTCAGGGTTTAAGAAATGACTCCAATACCACTAGTTCCGTAGAGTATGAAGTTTCAAACAACCAAGCAAATTTATTAGGCAGTACTTGTCTAAGAAACCCCCAAAATTGGGTCCTGCCACTTCTGCTGTAAGCAGAACTCCATATAGTATACACCAGCTGTTATCCTTTCCCTTTGATGGAGTTATTTATTCAAAATGCTCTTTTAATGCCTTGGTGGGTAGACTATTAATTATCCCACCCTGGGCATCCCTAATATGCCTCTCTGAAAAGTGGAAGGATTGGCCAGATTGGTATCTAGGACACTAAAAATACCATAGTGAAGAAGCCACAACATGTTACTTATAGCTCATTTTCTTTTAGCAATCATTTTGGTCAAATTTGAGACTCATAACCATAGGGGGTGGGGCATGGGGATGAGGGTGGGGGAGTCATTACTCATGGGTAAATGCCATTTGTCACATGACTATGTTATTGACATGATAAATCTCAACTATGCAAAAATAAAATTGCTTTCTACCCTGTTAGCCTAAAGGACCTCCAGAAGTTACATTTTGACTTCTGATTTCAAAGTTCAGTGACCCAAATAACTTCTGAAGCCAGAGATAAAAACTTCAAAAGAAAAATGATTGTTAAAGTGTTCATCAGATTGTGTTTTCAATGGTTTATCCATTTTGTATAAAGGTATTGGATCAGTTTATTTGCTATCTTCAATATACCAAATCAATCTCTGAAACAGAAATGCACTTATTCTTAATAGGGCAGCTGGCATTGTATCAGTGTCTGCCTTGATGTCAGGCACAGCAATCAATACTACATAGGATGATCTGAGCAGAGCAGAGAAAGCTCTCTACTGAAATGCACTGTTCTTTTTGTTGTTGTTAACCTGGTATCAAAGTGCCCGAAAGTCTACTCCAGATTAATTTTGGCTAGTAGGTCAGGGCCCACTCTAGTTGTACAGCCTCAAATGAAAATATGCCTCATTGGCGAACTCCGCAGGTCACCGACACTAAAGTGTTAGATAGTTTTCTCTTTTCTCCTGTTGGTAGTAGGGAACCCAGAATCATCAGAATTCTTAGCACGGACTACAGAGAAAAAAGTTAAAAGACCCCAAGAGGTAAGTGACACAAAATCAGGAGGAAGAAATTGCACTGAAATTCATTAGTGTTTAAAATATATTTAAATATGGATCCCCTAAAACTGTCAATGTTACTAATCTCCCTAAATCTCATCTGCCAAGAATAAATCACAACTCTTCCTAGACTTTTCTTTAACCCTTGATAGAAGGCTATAACATTTCATCAGAAGTTTATTAACACCTCTCTTTCACTTTACAGAAGGAATTTAAATAAAGAAGCTAAAATGATAAGCTGACAGTCCGATATGTCATATTCTCAGTAGCCCTGTGGGCTCATCCCACCTACCTGAATCTTCAAATCTTGAATATATTTCCATTACAGAAGTTACAAACAAACAAACAAAAAACCCATATGTTAAGAAGTAGTTTCAAAATGGCATCCTGAATCTTAGATATCTCTATGTAGCAAAGTAGAAATGAAAAATTAAAGACAGTTCTGTATCACTAATTGAAGCTCAGAATTATACTTATAGTAGAGGCAAATGTTACAGATAGAGATCAGTAAAAAAGTGAGAAAAAATTTCTGGGAAAATGTATCCCTCCTGCTCTTCTTGGTAGGCTAGTTTAATCATGGGTTTCTAAAGAGAAAAAGATACCTCTTTAAAGTGATTATCATTTCCATCCGCCTAGAACATTGTTCTCTGAAGAGCTGGGGATTGATGAGCAGTTTAGCAATTATAGAATCTACAATACACAGGTCTTTGATGACTTCCACTTTCCAGCTTGGTCTTGACTTTAAAAACGGAGTTTAAAAAGCAAACAAGTAAACAAATATTTAAAGAAAGTTTCTCCTGCCTTGATTTTGATTATTAAACTTCCAAAGATACTGTCTTTCCTCCTCCACTTAGCACCTGACAGTGGTATCTATTTCAAGACTTTCTGATGAGGAGAAGTAGGTGCTTTTAAAGAATGAAGCATTTAGGAGGCTGCTGAACATACCTTAGGGCTTTTATTTTTCTTTCAATGCTTGATTAAAGCCACAGGTTAAAGCAGGAAAAATGAGTCAACTGATTCAGCCTAGATTTAGTTATTTGGCAGTGCTTGCTGCATTCTGATGGTAAGTTTCATGCCATTTTACCCACACTGGAAAGAAAGTTAAAGAATATGGAAGGCATAGAAAAGCTCTGGTTGCTCCTTCAGCGGAAATGATGCACTAGCCACTCCTTTTCTCCTTCTAAGTTAACTATGTCCCTCCTTATCACTGGTCTGTCATGTAAGAGTAGTTTCATTTTCCACTGGAGTTACAGAGACTGCCCCAAAATGAATCCACATATTTGGAATCCTTCCTACATCCTGCGACTTCCCTTATTTTCATGACCTGCAGGTTCCCCACCCCCACCCCCACCACCTTTACTTAGAAGGACAAACACCACCTAAGCAGCCTCTATTCTCATGAATTCTCCAATCTCATGTTGTTATTAATTATGAATCCCAGGCCAGGGACTCTAGTATTAACCTCATTTCTAAGGCTGGGCAAGTAAATTTGCTATCCCAGAGTCAGGCTGAATCCCTAGATCAACTTACAGCCAAATTTCATTTGCAAAACTATCTTTGTCTTTCCTCAACTTATCTCCCCTAGCCTGCTGAAGTATTTCTTAATAGGACATAAACTTTTAAATAACTGGTATTCATAATGTATGAAATACAATCCATTAGGGTCTACATTTCCAAATGAAAACAAAACTTACCTATAAGAGGTTAATGTATACAATGTATAATGTGATTATTTGAACATGAGGAAGGGAAGGGGAGGGAAGAAGAGGGGAATGGAGGGGAGGGAGAGGAGGGAAGGGAGAGAGAGGGGAGGAGGAGGGTATGCAAAGGGGGAGAAGCAGAGGGAGGAAAAAAAAGGAAAGGAAAGGAAAGGAAAGGAAAGGAAGCAATGTCACAGAGACGACTCCTAGAACACTTAATTGAAAGACTGAAGCAAATGTATTTTTATTCTTAACTAACTAAATAAATAAGTAAAATATTACTTTGGGGTTTGCTATAACATATCTGAAAATAATTTACTATTTTTCTGGAAGGAACTATGATTTGTTCAACATTTTTTTCTCATATTTGACTTGGGATTAATGACAGCTTTTATTCCAAGACTCTAATAGACAATAGAACACATTAAAATATGACAAAGAAAACAAATGAGGGAAAAAACTGAAATGAAGACTAGACAATGGAAAATGTCCAGGACGACAATGTAATGTGAAAAAGAAAATTTAAAGACAAAGTATAAGTATGCAAGTCTTAATTGTGTTTCTGCCAGAAAGACATCTTACTTTGATAAGTTCCAAACATTTGTCTATAAAAACAGCATAATGATAACATATAAATCCATTCTTTTATGATTTTTAAAAATAGTTATGCTGCCTATGCTGGGCCAGGCTCTGTGTTTGGTCCCTGGGATCCAGCAGCAGACAAAAATGGTCAATTTCTCAGCACATAAGGAATTTCCAATAAAGGAGATAGTCTATAATTAAATAATCACAAAACTATTCCAATATTATGATTGAGATATGTGCTGTAATGTTAAATAGGAATTCCTAGTGCTAAAAATTTTATGTTAGGGATCATCATTTGCAGAAATTCAGAGAGGTAGAGGGTTTAGGGGGATTTTAAAGAAAAGTAGAAATGAGCTAGGTGTCTGGTTTGAGATGATGTGTATTCTTAACAGACAGAACTTTAATTCAAAGACCTGGGAAAGGGGCATGTTTGTTCAAGAAATGGAAAAATTATGAGCATGTTATTGGGGGAAATCAAGAATGAAGAGGAAGATGAGAGCCAGGTTTTCAACAGCCATTCACTTCCTATGCATCATTGCTACAATACTTGAGGTAATGTTTGCCTAAGCATTTGACAAACATCCTGCGTGAATGCTTGGTATTTTTGCAATTTTAATCCAGGAAGTTTTAGCTCTACTCTGGCAAGTGTAATGACACTGAAACGTCGAAGCACAGAAATTAGTTTGAATTTGAGTAACCTGACAGCCCTTGTGCTATCTGTCTTCAATAGAGCCACAACCAAATTTCAGAGTCACACTGAAAGAAATAGCCTTTTGACCACTAAGGAAGTACACAGATGATATCCAGACCCGACTTAGTGCAATACATTGAATGGGCCTGAGAAAGAAAATAATAAACTCTGAAAAATATGTATAATAATAAGGATGATGCACACTACTGTCTTTAATTTATAAAGGATATTTACACATCATTAGAGAGTTTTCTAATAGAAAATAGCAATAAGAACATGTATAGTTTATTATCCAAAGACAAAATCTAAATAGACCATACATTCAGATTCCACACAGGAATCTCGCATTGTTTATCTTTGAGCCATGAATAGAGAGGCCTTTTTGGCTTCGCCAAACAAGTTATTGAACACTCTTTTTTGTTTTAAATAAACACGTCCAAGATCAAACCATGTGATGGAGAAAAATCCTGGCTTATAGCTTAAGGGATGTTATTTAAAGATTTGAGTCTATGAAATAGGTTACTTTGAACAACATAATGAAAATTTGCTTGGCCTATTTTAGGGTTGAAGGAAACTTTCATTTCTTAGTCATTCCTCATAGTTTAGAAAGGAACAAAGCCTTTAGTAGAAAGAACTTTAAACCTGTTAGGTGAATAATAATATGAGTTAAAGATTTTTTCACCTTAATGTTGTTAGAAAACGATTCAACTGATTTAAACATTTTGGTTTTTTTGGTTTTATTGTGTTTTTTTTGCAGTTTTTGGCTGGGGCTGGGTTTAAACCCACCACCTTTGGCATATGGGGCCAGCACCTTACTCCTTTTAACCACAGGTGCCACCCCTTAAATATCTTGTTTTATTAAAGACACTTGGGCAACTCGATGAGAATGGCTCAGTGTTATTTTAAGTGTCAGAAAGATGAATGGAAAAGAATTTAGAGTTTGAGCTATGACTTTTTAGAGCTCTTCTGTGAGGCCAAAAAAAAAAAAGATAAATTAAAAGAAAGTCCCTAAAGAAATTTACTAGGTGTAGAATATAAATGTCTTAACACAATAACAAAGAAAATGCCATGAAAGCTGTGTTAACAAGTTTGATGAAAACATTTCAAAATGTTAACAATGTACACAGAACAGCACATCGTACCCCATGATTGCATTAATGTACAGGGCTATGATTTAATTTTTTTAAGAAGTCTCTAAAGAGAAACTAGTGTAGTAGCAAAGACTTTGAGAGAGGTAAGTGTGGAACATGGGCCTTAGAGATAAAGGAGAGCATGTAGATATTCTGATAACACATGATGGAGCAAGAGCAGAGTCCACAGTGTTAATGAGGCAGGACTTTTGAAAAGGAGACTTTTTTTTTTTTAACACCTATTGCTTGAGCACTGAAGTCTTGATTCTAACTAATGATATTTTTCTTTATTTGTATCCAGACACATCATTTTGGCACCTCAGACTCTCCATATTCTCCATTTTAGCATCCAAAGAAAACTTCATGCTTGACAATTGCAATAATGACCCAATGGTTCCGGCAGCTTCCAGCCTCTACTTTGTAATAGACCCTGCACATGTCAATAACAATCTTTCCCCCTGATGATCTCTTTGCTTATAAGCACTCAATGGCCTAACTGTACCTGCAGGATAAGGCCAAATTATATGATGATATCCAAAGCCCATCTCAACTGAAATATTATCTTCCTTTTATGTTCCATAGATGGGAAATTTAAACTAACTTGAAGATGAGTGAGTTCAAGAAAATGTGAAGTGATTGCCATTAAGAAGTGATTGCCTCTGTGCCCTGTGAGTAGTATGCATTTGATACATGTTTGCTAATTAAATTTAATTGAGAATTTTCTTATTTCTTACTGACAAAATATTCTTTCCTACATACATTTAAGGGTACTTTTCTTGCCCATAGCTTTGCTATGTAACAGTCACATGCTATGCCATGTTATTGTTCCCTACCGACACTCACTTTTCCAAACATTTTATAGAATTTGTCCAGAGGGGCCTCAGATTTTTAGTCACAGATCCTCTGTAAAGGAAAGTGTAAGATCTGTCTACTT
Source organism: Galagoides demidoff (assembly GCA_963574575.1). NCBI lineage: Eukaryota > Metazoa > Chordata > Mammalia > Primates > Galagidae > Galagoides > Galagoides demidoff. Next base: position 2,952 of record CAUYQV010093055.1, on the reverse strand, counting down.
CTATACTGATTGAGAGGGACAGAAGAAGGGGAGATAAGTGAATTAATTTATTGGAAGGAAAAAGAAGAAGAAAAAGGAGGCAGTTTAAGTTGTGGCTGACTCTTCCCTAGGGGTCCTCAAAATCAGTACAAACAGAGTTTCACTAAGATGGATTAATTAATTTTATTTTTTTTACATATACATGTGATTATTAGGTTTCCACTTTTTCCCTTCACAGAATTAAAAAGGCTTCAGATTTAACAACAATAGCAATGTTTCAGATAAGAACTAGAAACAAAAACCTCATAAAGAATGAATGAGGATAAATAGATTAATTTATTTCTAAACAACCAATTCTCTAACTTCGAATATGATTCCAAATGTAATAAAGTGTATATTATTTGATACATATAATTTTTATTCTAATTCTTAAGAACTGTTAGTATCATACTAATAAAACATGTTTTCTTTCTTAAATCGTACATTACACACACATGCACAGAAATTCTGAATTTACTTGCTCATAAAAATAGTATCCCTATTCTGCGTTGTTGCATAAGAAACTATGGTATAGATCGGTGTTTAATTTAACTTGACACAGATATGCATGCTGGTTTATGAGGTATGGACTAAGTTCATAGTGACTGAAAATGACAAAAAAATAATAACAGAATAACTAATGCCCACAGATCTCATGTCCACAAGACCCTTGAAAGAAAACAAGCACCTTTGATTCTAACGGCTTCCAAACTCCAATTTTTTTTTTTGTAAACATAACTATATTTTCTCTTTTTATAGATTTCATTGGCTTTTGCTCCCTTGTAACCTTAGATGTCTAACAAACATTATCCTGCTATTCTTCCCCAAATATATTTTTTAGAGATTGGGTCTCACTCGATTGTCCAGGCTAGGTTCAAACTCCTAGGCTCAAAGGATCTTCTCATCTCAACTTCTTAAGTAACTGATCAATATGCAGCTTTGTCTCTATTTATTAATGCTTTTTATTGTTCTGAAGCTTCATTTCCCTTCTGCCCAGCTATTCCTTTAAAGATGAAATGAAGTCTCATTTCTGCCAGGAAGTGTTCCTTGATGTCTGCAACTTTAAGCGATCAATTTCCCACTATACTCCTGTGACACTTTCATATGTACCCTTTATTTAGGGCTTAATTTTCACTACATTACTTCACACAGTTTTTATCTGTGAATATCTATCCTCCCAAATCTGAATTGTAATGTCTAAGTGGTAACTGACCAGATTTTAAGCATGTTCCTGTATCTGTCAACTGTATGGCTCTGAAATGTTTTGATGCTTCATAAAACTTAAATCGCTATCAATGGAGAAGGAGGAATAGAGGACTAAGGAAAAGATGCAGTGATCTCTAATGAACATGAGGCAGTGGTTCTCAAAATATGATTTAATGAATTAGCACCCCTGGGGAAACTTGGGGGAATGTAGATCTCTTTGCTCTTTGAGAGACTTTCATAAACTGATGATCTGGGGGAGTGACTCGGAGACCTATATTTTCAATAAGTACTTCTACATGATATATATTATGGACCCTCCATTTTAAGGAAATTGTACAATTAGGAAGAGCCGTGATGGTTGTCTAACTAACTTTCTCACTAAAAGCAAACATGGACAATGTAGAGGCACAGTACTGGTGGGTGAAGGAGAACAGAATCTTGCTTACCTGGGATTCCAGATTCCAGGTCTCACTCTCTATAGCATCTTATCTTATCCCCACTGAAAAACTAAAACTACAAACAAACAAACAAAGATTATGCCACAATCTACGATGGAGAAAATATTATTTCCAAGCAACTTTCTGGATGATGCTATAGAAAAACTTTAGATAAGGGAAAGGTTAATATATTGATTTCTAATGTCATTGTGTTTTGCTTATAAGGAAATATTCAGGATGATTTCAAATATTATAAATCTATGAGATGAATGCAGTGTTGTAATGTGTTTCTGTTCCTTACAGGAACAAGATAATTGCAATTAAATCCTTTACGAAACAAAGCTGACAAAGCCACATATTTTCATATAACGGATCCCGTTTCAAGGATTTTGCCTATTGTCATGTGGAATTCTCATGCACCAGCTACAGATGAATTAATTTCTCCAATTAAAGATGCTACTGTACATCAATTGACAAGAGAACAAAAAGTGGTCCAAAAAAAATCCACTGGCTGGAGGAAGGGGCAGGTGATAGATGCACAATGAAGCCGTTACACCTGGCTGTTAATTTGGACAATTAACCTGCACGGCTTAAATTTCCCATTTTCCCATGAACCTGCGTAAACATGCACTGATCTCTCTCTCTGGATTGTCAAGGCAGATGTTGGTATAAAGCTGGCTTGACAGGTATAAAAATATGCTGAATTATCCATCAGCTAATTGCAGCAGTTGGCTGGAGCGGAGGTCAGCTCTGAGTGGCCAAGCAGACAGCCACACAGTCTATCATTTTAAGCAAGAAAACAAAGGACGATGTCAACTGAGTTATAGGAAAAGTCCACTGGGGTACATACAAAAGGTAAATAAATTATAAAACTTGGATAATTTGCCACACTGACAGAAGCAAAATTAAGAGATTCAGTTTCCCACACCCATTTAATTCACTAATGTCCCTACTGAAACCATTAGCAGGGTGCCATTTGCTGTCATTGTAATTTTTTTTCCCCTATATGTGCTTAATTTGCAGGAAGTTTAGCATCTGTGAGGCTGCTCATCTGACAGCCCCAGAGACTAAAGTCTATTTATTGACAGAGGGGAGAGGCTGAGGCAGCCTAAAAGTCTAAGCTAATATGATCACCTTTGCCATAAATGTTTTTCCTCAATCTGGAGACTGTTGAGCTGAGAGAAGGAGTCCTGTGAGAACCATTAGACAATGACTAATCCCATCTGTAAAGTGTGCTTTTTGAGCTGAGCATGATGAAACCGAAGAAATCAATTCTGTATTTATTCTGAGA